>JAUZST010054450.1:0-24228 GCA_034779995.1 Parotocinclus haroldoi | reverse complement strand
TTTTTGATGCATTGCAATTCGGAAGTTAACAGTTCTGAATCGATTAACAAATGTTAATAATCGATAATCGAGCACACTTGCCTCTGAACATGTAGGCCAGCTTTGGTCCTCACACAGGAACTTCAACTTTAGCACTCACTAACTGAGCTCTGTAAAGTCTATTTTGAGTTTAATATTCTTGAAGTATCCGTTTTTGCTTTCTTTGCGCCTTTTCTCCGTTGCGCTTCTCTCACTCTCGCTGCAAAAAGTTTCTCGCTTTTGACTTTTAGACCCGATTTGATGGGGGGGATCTCGGCAATCATTGGTTGCTGGAGTTAAGCCCCGCTAAGTCAGCGAAACAACACCACTCTTTTACCCCGATTAGAAAATGGTCGGGAATAAACACAGGGAAGCTGTGTGTTTATGTTTTCTTACATCAGCTAGTTTTAACAATTATGCCATTTAATAATGAGGTTTAGAGTCAGACTGCTAAACTGTTAAACTTTTTTGAAGCGAAAGCAAGATTGAGAGAAGCGTAACAAAGAAAAGGCGCAAAGAAAGCAAAAGCGGATACTTCAAGAATATTAAATTCAAAATAGACGATTAGAAACAGAAATATTCTGTTTACAAAATTTAAAATTTTGGTTACGGGTTTTTGGTTCTGAAAACTTTAGGACCCATTTTGACGCCATAGATTTGTTACATGTAGTCACATGGTAAAGAAAAAAAAACTTAATCAAGATACATCAATAATTGTTGCCCTCTGAATCGAATCATGAGGTGCCTAGAGATTTACACCCTTGTTGTTCATTCTAATTGGCTTCTGCTGTGCGTTGTGGCTGCTTGAGCAAAAGTACATCCTCTCTGTGCCATCTCGATAGTCTTGTGTAGATTCTCCTCCAAGTTGTGAAGGCTACATTAGAGCAGCCGCTGTTGTGGGTTTTGTTATGTGTCATCATTTGCTAAACACCTGTTTTTCGACATTTCAGTGTAGCACCTTCTGGCCACTTTGATTTCCTTTGTCAGTGAGATTTTGGACTGCTTGTACAGTGCTCGATCACCAGTTTTGTTATCCATTTTATTTACAGATTTGTCTTAGTCTGGCTATGTACTATCATACTCTCTATTTTCAAAGAGCTAATTATTTAAAATGATAGACTAAGCTGCCCCTCAAAGAGCAAAAAAGATAATGTGCCTCGAATTATAGTTATGTATGAATCATTTAGTATGATAGCATAAAACAACAAATATCAGAAGTTGTTGGAAGATTATAAACATGTTCATCTACTGTCAACATCTTAGATTTGTAAACACGTTTTTTTTCAACATGCTGACAAATTTATTGATAAATAAAGCAAAGCTGTAAAGCTGCCCTTCTTAATACTAGCACATGGTCATTTTGAGGATTGTTACAGACCCAAAACTAGTTGTAATACAGAGCATTTTTCTGCTTCACTGTCTTCACTAAAATGTGATCCTGGCAGCCAGTATTTGTTAAGGTTTGGATATAGAGATTTGTTTAGATCCAATTACCCTACCAATCACCCTACCTACTTTTTAATGATGTTGTGCCAGGGACTTTTAATTGATACGTTCCTGCTTATTATCGGAATATTGCATGGGGCTTCTATTCACATCATGTCATATCACAAATAAGCTTTTGTTTTAAGCCTAAATAACTCATACTGTATGGGGTATTTTAATACCCCATTCAAACCTCTATAACAAAGGGTAACGTTTGTAACGTGAATCCAGCATTGTGTGTCTACATAGCAAATGGATCTTGCTTTTACTTACACCCTCATGTTTCCTACTAGCACTGTATAACCTAAACAAATGAGACCTCGCTTTCAGTTTGATTTTTGAAGACAACAGAAAAAGATAAGAATCCTTACAGTTATCCCTGCAAAATATTTTTCAGTAATAATATTACAGTTCCTTGTTGACTCAGAACTTAGTGGATCCATTAAAAAGCTATGGACAAAACGACCGGCACCTTTAATTTAAAATTTTGTAGCACACCATTTGGTAAATTCTAACTGAAGTAATACTCTACCTGTAGAAATGAATACGAGTTTTTACAAGACTGGAAGCTTGGAATTTGCCCAGGTCTCCCAGATTTGAAGTGTGCCACTGCTGCATTTAGTCCTGTCCACATGTGTATTGTAGGATTAAAACCTGGACTCTTTAATGATCCCCTCAGAACCATTCAGTCCTTTGTCTTAAACAATTTGTGATTTCGTTTTTTTTCTGCTGAAAGACCAGAATATTAACCTCTAAGAGAGGCCCAGTTTGACACCTTACATCACTCTTCAAAAATATTTGGTGGTGTCTAGGTTACATGAAAGAACATTCACAATGCTAGCAGCAGCAAGCAACTAAAATAATCTAAACAATGACATTATAAAGCTTACTTTGGCATTTCTGTCCATGGGAAATGAATAAAAAATAATTAAATAATTGAATTATAGAGACTTCTAAGCATGGGTAAATGTTTTACACTTGCACACCATAAAGTTTTCTGGCTTGTCTACATGTCCATGTGACCATGGTCGGTTCAGCTTTTGGCAACAAACACCATGGTGAGTATGGCACAAGGCAAGTATTTGTCTGCCAACAACATACAAATGGGACATAACTGGATCTTCCAGCAGGACAACGACAAAAACATGTTCAGCTCGACACAAAAATAATTCACTGAATACAACAAAAAGCTTTTGCCATTGCCATCTCAGTCCCCTGATTTAAACTCCATGGAAAGACGGTGTGGAGAGGTTCTGTAATCCCTGCTCTGTATTCTCCAACCTTGTATGATGTTATTGGTGAAGGCTATATGTACTGTTTTCCTATCAAAGGGAGGCCATACAAAGGTTTAAATCCAAGAGAGCCAATAATTGTGGATGGGATACACAACTTACAAACAAGCTTTCACTTACCTTCGGTGGTTTTATGAAGCGCTACAGACAGCATTTCAGTGATGGAGTTCCAGAACATATGAAATAGGTCTGACTGACCATCCTTCAAAAAAAAGAAAGAAAAAGTTAAAACTCATCTACAAGAGATAAGCAACATGTACTGTAATGGAATTTAATTTAAACACCATTAAAAATGAATTGATAACGACACTGATTTTACAACATAATTAAACGACATACTATTTTAGGATAATTGTACACGTGCACACCTTAATGAACTCATCCATGAAACACACATAGGTCACAGGGTCCCTCTTTTTAGTTAATACTTTCTGAAGGTGCTGCACCTACATATATGTAAAACACATGTAAAACATAATGCCATCTTTTCAAGTTAGTGTTCATTTCAAACTTGATCTTAGATATTCAGTCCTCCAACAAACATACCTGACTGCAAGCAGCATATATCTGGTCCATAAGTTTCTCCAGGTTAGTCCACAGAGCAGCACGAAAAGTAGCGGTGTTACCTGGAGTGGGCATCACAACCCTGCCAGGGGCACCTATGAGCACATTTTAATAGATAACACAGACCGATCATGCATATAATAATCATTTAGTTGTTCTCTGATTATAAACATGGATAATAATAATCATCATCATAATAATAACCTCTGGTGTTGGGAGGCTGAGCAAAGACTTTAATGTCAAGGGCATTGGTTATATTCTCCTGAACAGATGCCTTGTATCCATCCACAACACTGATGATGGTCTCTCTCAAACTGCCCAGATTATAGAAGATCTGCAGTGCTGTACCCACTTGAGATGGATTCTGTGGCCAGGTCAGACAAAGAAAGCAAAAGCATTTAAGTCTATACAGGTATTAAAATAGTTAAATAGTTAATTTACTATTTAATCTTATTGACATTTAGGATTTAAATCACTAAAATGATTTAAGACAATAAAAAAAATGGCAAAACTTCATTTAACTGTATTAATACAGTCTGCTAAAAAGCAAAATATGTAGAGACAAGATATATAACTAGCTCACGTTTTGCTAAATCTTGTAGACAGCACGTTACTTTCCATGTTGATATTTGGAGAGAGGCTTTAGAAGAGATCATTGGCTCTTCAGTAAGAAAACATAAGGGCTAGGAGATTGTACGATTGTATGTTTATTAATAAAGCCATGTGATTTGCTGTCAAGCTGCTTTTTTAGAACATTGAGACACCCTAATGGACTCAAAAACAAATGTTGTTGATTTGAATGCACTTTGCTAGATTCATGAACATCATATGAAGGTTTTATTGAACAGAGTTTACAGGAAGGTCTATTTAACGTTTTCATTTACTTGTAGTTTGCTCATCTTTTTATGACGATTTCCTGAACGAGGCCCAATATTTTTATTCGCAGCACGGGTCATAGCCTATTTTACTCACTTCATATTAAATAAACCCTGTTGTTTCCAGGTGTTTTTGGCTCTGCAAATGTCATTTTGGGTGAATATCATGTACACGTTTTCATCCACTGCAAGG
This sequence comes from Parotocinclus haroldoi, assembly GCA_034779995.1. Classification (NCBI taxonomy): domain Eukaryota; kingdom Metazoa; phylum Chordata; class Actinopteri; order Siluriformes; family Loricariidae; genus Parotocinclus; species Parotocinclus haroldoi. The sequence goes on along the minus strand of JAUZST010054450.1, from coordinate 19,801 downwards.
CTTAAGAGAAGCACCTGCAAACAGATTTTAAACTAAACCTAGAACTAAACTTAAACCTATTATGAACTAGAAACCTAGCCTAAAAAGTGAGCATCGAAGGAGGATTTCAGCATACATATGCTTCTTACAAGTAAATGCTGTAGGAAGAAAAGTTGTTCCTACCTGAATTTCCATGCCCTGCTCTAATAGTCTTTTGGCCTGGTTCTCCACCTCTAGGCGAGCACGACTGATAAACAGCAAGTCATTCTCAATGACATCAATACCAGATAGATCCACTCCTTGAAACAAGTAGTCTGAAAAACACCAAAAGAATGCATGTTTAAGACATTAGGAAGCAGAGCAAATTACAACATAACAGTATGCGTTTAGAATAGCTGCAATCGGTCTAATGAAGACCAGCTTTGCTTTCTGAGAGCAAACTTTCATTTTGCTATCTTTACCTTGTGACTCACAAGACTGCATACTCTATTGCAGATATCTGTCACGGCTGCTCTTATTTAAACACCAAGGTCACACCATGCAGCATGCATGTGGATTTTAAGGCTTGTGAAAGGTGTGGCAATTACCAACTAAGACTAATCTTTTAAGAAAACATAATGAGACATAAGATATGTTAGAAGAGAAGATGAAGAAAGAAAGAAACAAAGAGACAGAGGTGCAACTGCAAGAGGAAAGAGAGCTTGCTCATAGAAGAGAGAAGCAAAGGAGGCGTGATGGAGGAGAAAGGAAAAAGTGAGCTGAAGGAGAAATCTCGGGTAATGGGTGAGCAGAACAGAAAAAATATGGAAGACAAAGTCTGAGAGATCAAAGAAAAAGCAAAAGTGGTGGAGAAGAGCAAATGAGCTTAATCGCAAACAGAAGAACATAGCAAGATAGAGAAGTTAGATTAATATCTAAGAGATGGATAAAAGGAGAGGAAATGGTCAAGCAAAAAAGGAAAGAATAATGTATGAAAAAGAATTTAGTAGAAAGATGGAGCACAGATGTAAAGAAATTGAAGACAAGCAATTAAAAGAGGTGGAGCAGAATACAGAAAAGATCATGGAGATTGAGTAGAGAAACCAGAAAAAGAGAAAGACCTCTGTGGATGGACATAAATCTGGCAAAGATGGATAACAATGTGTTATAGAATCACGCTGAGCAAGAAACAGTTTAGATTCAAACTAAACGTCTTTTTACTAACTCAGCATTTTAATTTGAATGAAGGTTTTATAGATTTATTTTGCATTTATTATGCAATTTCATTTTTACATGATCTCTGGGCCACCGGGGGTCTGTATTACATAGCCACAGAACCAGTCAACCTCACACAGGGAGCATTGTGAGTTGGAACACACATAAACAATTACAATTCACAATTATAATTCCCATTATTCATATACAACTATTTGCACCATCCAGACTTGATACTGCCAGGAAACCACTTCTAGACTATGGTTCCAGGAACTGAATACAGAGATATGAACCAGTGTCTCTACCTACTGCCCTTGGGCTGATAAATTACATTATCACCTATACGGATAATTCAAATCCATATGCTGGTATCAAGCATGTTACCGTCTAAGCATGCTCTCATATTTAATTTCATCCAGTGATAGCAGATGCAGGGTGATTTTTCAATGTAAGAATAAATGAATTTATACATATATACACAAATCTTTCTTATCTCTTGTAAATCACTCATTTCCAACATTAAGTGATATTTCACAGAAACAAAACTTGTCTGTCACTGAGTAAATGACTGAAATGAACCAACATGGCCAGGACAGATACATCACATAAATTTCTTATCTAATACCATATGTAATTGTAGTGCTTGGATTTGATATGACCTCAAATCAATACCAGGATTAATTCAACATTTTACCTTTACAATTGAACTTTATGAATGATTCATTTGTTTTGGGGGTTTTTCTAAACTATTAAAAGGTTACATAGTTGTGTTAAAAGTGACTGGACTGAAGTAACTATGGATTCAGAAGAGCATTGGGAGAATATCATGACCACATGATATCCTCCCAATCCTCTTCTGGATCCATGAAACCAAAATAGAACTTTTTAGTAAAAATTCAACTTGTAGTGTTTGAAGGAAGAAGAATGCTGAGTTGCATCCCAAGAACACCATACCTACTGTGAAGCATGGGGGTGGAAACATCATGCTTTTGGGCTGTTTTTCTGCAAAGGGGACAACTTAAGGGATATTGAACAAGTGTATAGTGAGATTTTAAGCCAAAACCTCCTTCCGTCAGTGAGAGCATTGAAGATGGAACATGGATGGGTCTTCCAGCATGACAATGATCTCAAACACACTGTTTGGGCAACAAAGGAAATGCTCCATAAGAAGCATTTCAAGCATTTCCAAAAATAGAAAACCCCATAGAAAATGTGTTGAGGAAGTTGAAAGTCTGTGGTGCCCTGCGACAGCCCCAAAACATCACTGCTCTAGACCAAATACTTTTTTCCACCATAATTTACAAATAAAGTCTTTAAAAATCCTACAGTGTGATTTTCTGGATTCTTTTTTCATTTTCTTTCTCATAGTTGAAGTGTACCTTGAGAGCAGAAGAACTTGCACAATCAGTGGCTGACTAAATACTTTTTGGTCCCACTGTATATAATGATTACATGTACAGAATAGTATTTTTAAATATCTAAAAGAGTTTAAAGTTTGTCCTCATGACACTGCTTACTCACCCAGCTCACTGAGACTCTGGGCAGCTTTGCTCAGCTCACGGCTACCACCCTGCAGTTGTCCCTGCAACCTTTTACTCAGATACAGGATGCGAATTATCCTCCTTAGAAGGTCACAGGCCACCTGGAATACAAGCCCAGTTAGTAGCTTTTTACTTTAGTCTAGAATAAACCATGGGGAAAAACCTTAAAATTAGTAATGCTAAGACAAATAAATTAGATCTTGGAAGTAATCTGATTATGTCAGAAGAAAATGAAGAGCTCCCCCACCATAAATACACACTTGTCTCATAATGGCTGGTGTCTTGCAGTACAAACAAAACAACAGTCAATAAGCAAAGCTGCTCCATTTTATTTATGGCAGCACATAAATTGTGGGACAACAGTTAGGATACCAGACCCAGCACAGCCAAGTTGCAACTGTTGGGTCCTTGAGAAAGGCCCTTGGCACCAAGTCTGTATCTGATAAGGATGTCTGCTAAATGATGTATCGCATAGGTTGTTCCCAACTTCAGTCAAGTTTCAGAGTTGATTCAGAGTTTCTGAGATAAATACACCTGCTGTTTAAAATTAACACCACACTCATGATTTACATAATGTTTCATAATTGCATTTAAAGTTCACATTGTTCCTTCACATAACCTATTGATAGATTAAAAGGTAGGTGACATTCTTCCAAAAGAATGTCAACTTCAACTTAATTAAGGGGAGGAGACGTCAAGTCAAAATCAACTTGGTGAATCCTGAAGTTTGAACTTCCATTTGAACTTCTGATGAAAATATAAACTTTTGTCAATAATCTTTGTTGTACAGGACTGAACAACCTGTACTAGACAGGCAGCAAGGACAACATTACGGTATGTCTCTTACAGAAATTCTGAACCTTTCAAGTTGGTAGCAGATCCCTACAGATGACCAGAAATGCTTATATTGAGGGTGAAATAAGTTTGGTACCTGTAGTCGAGCAAGCTGGGAAGTCCGAGCCACAATTTTGTTATAAGGGTCAACAATTTTGGCTCTTATCCTTAACAAGAAGTATAAAACGAGTGAGAAATAATGGGAGGGAAAGAAAGAGAGTAAAGAAACGATAACATGTCATGTTTGTCAATGCAAAAACTGAGAAGTGAGATCACATGCTTTAAATAAAACACTACCCTACCTGTCCATAGCACTTTGTAATGCTGCAATTTTTGTATGCATCATTTCAAGGACACCTATGTGTGACAGGAAACATGTTAGTTCTTTTTTAGATAAATCCAGAAATAAAAAAATAACAAATGAAAATCAGTGAAAACGTGTATTATAAATATATGGTCATTTCAAATGTGGGCTTCTTTCAAGATTCAGAGAACACATAAATAACACCAAACGAATGATCCTCATTATCAAGGGATAGGGCATTTTAGAGCAATTAAGTTGAGTAGTTTAATACTAATGAAGGTCTAACATGCTGGGCAGATTAAAGACGCTGCATTTCATATATACAGACAAAGAAACAATTGAAACCTCAGAGAGAAAAACAGATGCACCGTTATTACAGGTGAAAAGTGCATTAAGCAACGCATACCTATAAAATCCGACTATTATTCGAAGTGTTGCTTGTTCTTAATGGATCTGATAATACTTTTCTTAAGCATTACCTGTTCTGACGTGCTTCAGTATCAAACAACACTGAATTAACCACATTATCTTTAAGGATAAATATCATACACAGAGATGCATTTTGAAGATTACCTAATTGGCCTGATATATTCTATGACCATATATGTCATATGAAAAGTGTGAGGAAACCAGAGTATCTGGAAGAAATCACGACAAACACAAGGGAAACATGCTAACTCCACGCAGGAATGTGAGGAAACAGACCTAGCATCGTCATGCAAGCCACCAGATATTGTGTTTGCTTCACAAGACAGATCACAAAGCACTGCCCTCCCATTGCTTGTTTTTGATGTAACAATAACAGGCATGCAGTGGCAATTAATATATATATACCTTCAAGAGACTCGATCCCTGTAGCCTGTGCCAGCAGATCCTCGTGTCTAGCCACGACCTGTAGGAAGACATGGTCACTCCATATGGCATTAGATATACGAATGAAGTGTGAAAATGAAAACACAATTTCTTGTATCTCTGGTGAAACTTGCCTGGCAGTGAAGCTCTTTGTCCAGCTGACTAATGCCTTCTGCGAGTTTGGCGAGCTGTTCTGCAATGACTGCATTGTGGATGGCGTGTGCAGTGTATGTTTTGGCATCGAATTCTTCGTCCAAGAAATCCGAGTAGCATTCTGGATTATAAATACATAGTTAATCAAACTCTTTGTCCTGCCACAACTGAACAGTCATATGCACGAATATTCCAGAGCTAAGAATACACTTATTTATATAATCGTTCGTCCAGAACAACAATGACATCTCTATTTACCTTCTCTTAAAAGTAAATTCCTAGCTGACATTTCCCGATCATTCGCCATTGCTGACAACTCATTCATGACGTAAAGACTGTGCGCCACGCAGCTTTTTTAGTTGAGGGGGTTCCTCGGAGTTTCAGTGATGTAGGAAATTTGGAGCCGCAAATACCAGATATATTTTGTTCTAAAGGCTAATTAAATGCTACAATATTGTACCGATGTTTAATACGATAAAACGTCCATGAATGACGTCAGGCAGATCCGTGTACAACCACGTGACTATAGAGCGACCTGAGAAGCGCCTTGTGACAGCATGGTGGCGCTGTTGATGGATTTAAAGGTGCATTGCCCCAGCGGTTAGAGCTGAGGTCACTCCACTTCCTTCCCGGTGTAGCCAGGATCATGCGTTATGCTAGCTTACAAGTCTTGGTTCGTGTTTCTGAATTCAGAACAAGTCTAGCTAACTTGGGTGGCACATCCTTCTCTGAGACAGAACCATACCTGCATGTGCTGGAATCTCATTAGTGGAAAGAACGTCCAATACCAGTCTGACTAACCCAGTGCCGTTCTTCCCTCTGGAGATATCACAATGTATTTAAGGATTAGAAATAGTGTCGTGTGGTTTGCTTATAAAGTTTTCATCTGGAGTAAACAATTTCCATCGTAGTATGAAAAGCTAAAATACACATTCTGCTCATAATACTGCTCACACACATTAGGGGACATTTCATCATGGATATTTTAGTATTTCTGAAGAGTGTATTATGACCACCCTTTCTTTCTACACACACTGGCTAGTATACCAACTTCAGTCTACCACATAGGAGCACTTTGTGGTTCTGTAATAACAGGCTGTAGTCCAGTTAGACACACACACCAGTGCTGCTGGACTTTTTAAACACTGTTCACTCACTGTCCACTTTATTAGAGACATTCACATTATTACTCTGCTTTAGATGTAAAACCAGAGACAGCAGCTCACTTAAAATCACTAATGTGTCTGATCTAATCATACTAGCTCAACACCCCACATCAGTGCTACTTTGTTGCTAAGAATGATGAAATAGTACCATATCTTTGGTGGTCCTGTGGAGGTCCTGCCCATTAGGGAACAAAGTAAAAGGGACTAAGAGCAAGTAAAGGAACAAAAGGACCTGAGACTGTAATAACAGCGCAGCAAAGTGCTTCTAAACAGAGGTAAACAGAGGTTGACATAATGAAGAAAAAGAATGGGTAATGTAGAAAGAAAGGGTGATCAAATTATTGCAATAGTATTGTGTATCATGACAACAGGTGGACAACAGATTAAGGCAAGGCTCTTGCTGTAATAATAGGCTATCATCATACTATATGGGCCATTCTGGTTTGACAGCAGTTTAAATATGATATGTGAAGAAAACAACTTGTATTTCTCACATTTCACTGAGCAATGAAGAGTCAACTGACATTTCCCAGATACCAAAGTTTGCTCCAGTTCAGGTGTTATAAGCAAAATGCAAATTCAGATATATTTAGTATGATTCATGTAGTATAATTAATTAATTAATTAATTAAATCCTGGTCAGGATCATGGGAAAGTTGTTGTTTATCCAGTAGCACAGGGCTCAAGGCATGATCAACCCAAGTCAGGACTCTATCTGTGAGGAGACTTCTGTGCCACTGTGCTGCCCTATTCATTATCAACTACGGCTAAAAGGATGAAAGGCTACTAAGGTAAAGTAAAATTTGTTTGTGGGTGATTGCTTAGAGATGACTACGACAGCTATGACAAGTTCGCTTAAGCTGTTGAACATAGAGGTGTTGTATTGTGGCAAAGTTTTTTTTTTGCATAAACTGTATGTGATGACCGTGTCTTGATAACTGCTTTGCTGACTTATGAGTTTTACATTTCCTATAATTCCCCAGCATTTTTTCAAAAGCCTGAGCAGTTAACACTTCTAGAACATTTTACACCGCTGACATGCAAAATTTTAAATAAGAAATTGAAAGGAGAAGGGAGATTGGCAAGTGTCTCCACTCAGTTCTTTTGCCACAATCTGAAAAATTTAAAATGTGAAAAAATCTCCAGTACTGATTGAACCGCTATAAAACATTAATTAATTTCATAAAGAAAATAAAAGGAATTCCTCCAAAGGAATGCATGGTCTTACTGGAAATGCATACAGGAGGTCACAAATACACTGAACAAAAATATAAACGCAACCCTGTGGCACCAGAGTGTACCTAGAATAACTGAAATACAGTATCTCACAAAAGTAAGTACACCCCTCACATTTTTGTAACTATTTTATTATATCTTTTAATGGGACATCACTGAAGATATGACATGCTTAGAATCATATCCAGGTTGGCTTTTGAGAATAGACATAGGAGTGCTGCCGACATTGTTGCAAAGGTTAAAGGGGTGGGGAGTCAGTCTGTCAGTGCACAAACCATACACCAAACACTGGTCGGCATGGCTGTCATCTCAGAAGGAAGCCTGTTCTAAAGATGATGCACATGAAAGCCTACTAACAATTTGCTGAAGACAAGCAGACTAAGCACATTGATTATTGGAACCATGTCCTGGGGTCTGATGAGACCAAGATAAACTTCCTTGGTTCAGATGGTGTCAAGACTGTGTGGCAGCAACCAGGTGTGGAATATGGGAACCATGAATATCAACATGCACTGTGACATAGCATAATGGTCCAGACCTAAAACCTATTGAGTAAGAGGTATTCTCAATTGAAAGGTGGAGGAATGCAAGCTGATCATGGAGGAGTGGAAGAGGATTCCAGTGATAACCTGTGATGTGTTAGTGAATGCCATGCCCAAGACAGTTAAGGCAGTGATGGAAAATAATGGTGGCCACACACAATATTAACACTTTGAGCAAAATTTGGCCATTTTCACTTAGGGTGTACTTACTTTAGTTGTCAGTGGTATAGACATTAATGGCTGTGTGTTGAGTTATTTGTAGGGCACAGCAAAGTTAGACTGTTATACAACCTTACATTGAATCAAAGTGTCATATCATCATTGTTGTAAAATGAAAAGATATAATAAGCATAGTTACAAAAATGTAAGGGGTGTACTCAGTTTTGTGAGATAATGTAGTTTTAAATAAGAAGGCTGTCCCTGCCAAATTATTGTTTTGTTTTTTTTACTCTTACCTTCAGAATCTCCCAAGGAGAGTACCAAGCAACATGACCTTACACTGACTGGTGTTAAAGGACATTTTGTTTTTGCAAGACTTCCTGTTGTGGTCATGTTGGCTTGATCTGTGTTTAAATGAAAAGAGTTGGCATATACACTATGTATCTTCCTTACAAGGCCACTATTTCAAGTGGGGTTAAAAGTATTTAGTCAGCCACTGATTGTGCAAGTTCTTCTACTTAGAAAGATGAGAGGTCTGTAGTTTTCATCATGGGTGCAATTCAACTATGAGAGACAAAATGAGGGACAAAAATCTTGAAAAGCACATTGTAGGATTTTTAAACAATTTATTTGTAAGTTATGGTGGAAAATAAGTATTTGGTCAATAACAAAAGTACAACTCAATACTTTGTAACATAATCTTTGTTGGCAATGACAGAAGTCAAACTTTTAATGTAAGTCTTCACCAGGTTTGCACACACTGTAGCTGGTAGTTTGGCCCATTCCTCCGTGCAGATTTCCTCTAGAGCAGTGATGTTTGGGGGCTGTCGCTGGGCAACACAGACTTTTAACTACCTCCATAAATTTTCCATGGGGTTAAGGTCTGGAGACTGGCTAGGCATCAGGACCTTGAAATACTTTTTACGGAGCCATTCCTTTGTTACCAGAGTGGTGTGTTTGGGATCATTGTCATGCTGGAAGATCCAGCCACGTTCCGTCTTCAATGCTTGGAGGTTTTGGCTTAAAATTCACAGACCTCTCTCATCTTTCTAGGTATCAGAACTTGCACAATCAGTGGCTGACTAAATACTTTTTGCCCCACTGTATATAATATTGAGAGAGAATGGACAGGACAGGAAAATAATTTCTTGCAATATTTGGGCAGACTCTCGACTCTTTTTTCATCTCTTGAATGTGACATCATCCACAGATGGTGAATGTACATTACAAAGCAAAATGAAAGAATACTGCTAAACTGCTAAGAGAAACTGGAGGAGGAGTCATTTTAAAGACCTCAGTTTTTAAATGAAAATTTAAACATTACATAGAGGCTTTATTCTAGTATTTGATAAGTTCAGGTGGGTTAAAAATGTAGGTCAGATATGTAAGTTACATAAAATGTATAAATCAATATTTTCTTTTGTTGGCTATTATTATGGTTATGTGTTCAGTCACTTTCCTTAGATGCTTGATATAGTGGAGATGTAGGATCTGCACCGCCACTGCACCATCATGCACCCCCTTATTATGCTTTTTTACACATGCCTGTTAAATAAGCATAATAAGGGCATAATAATTTGAGCATGAGAAGGATGCCATATAAATGTCACATATTATTTCTACTCTAATAAATCAAATTTATCTATTAGATTATTTCTTTGTGCAGTAGGCTAATTCAATATATTGTTTGTACTTATTTACATATTGGAAATTGCTAGTTAATTTGACCAGATTCCCAAGTAGGGACCAGCATAATGCAATGACAAGCCATGTTTGTGGTAAATATACTTACTTGCAGAACCAGTTGTACGATGGACAACTCCATATTTATGTCTCCATTTTCAGCAGAAATGTTATCTTGTAGACAAACATTTGAGATACACGTGCTAGATATAATAACAAAATACATTGTTTCTTTACACAAATACTTTACACAACAATGCATTTTAAAGTGGTAAACGTGGGGTTCTTATCATGTTAAGGAGTATGTACAGAGTTTTCATTGATATTCAGTTATTATCCAGAGGATTCTGGGATTCAAACCCAGATGGGACAGGGTAATAGGTTTTCTGCTATGGTTTATCCTACTATGTATTTCTGAAGTTTGTTTAGGACATTCCATTAAAACTGTGTAAATTATATCATAACTTTTTATAAGCAACATAGTGAAAGTGGTATATAATCATATAAATAAATTTCTTGAATCCCATAATTTTGACCACTGTTAAAATGTTATATATAATTTATCTGTGTATACTTGATTTCCTTCTCAAATAGCACCACAGTGCATCTAAAATAACTAACATAGTTTCAAAAGAGGAAGCTCTTGCTGTTGGAAAGAAGCAACATGTTTGTTTAAATATGAGGTGATGCATGTAGTATACATGCTTATACTCTGATGTGATCAGTTTAATGTTTGCCATGATTGCCATGACCATTAATGACAATGGAAACATGTGCCATTCAGACAGGATTGGGGAATAGCTGCAATTATGATATTGGCTCCAAGGCTCCCTCCATGGTTCAGGGATGGGCAAGCCCTTTTTACAAAAATGCCTTTTTTGACTCTGTGTTCAAATGAGCAACGTGAAGCCACCGCCAATATCAGCAGAGAGGAATGCACTCTTACTAAGGACTAGGACGTCATTATCCTTCCAGTGGCAAAAGGCAGGTGTACAGTTTTATTAAACCAAACTATCATGAAAAATTTATTAATCTTCTTAGAGACACAGAGACACATCTGATGGATCACCACATTCATCATACGCCTCTCTTCACGTGCAGTCCAGTTGCTGATGCAGAAAAGTCTACTTACTGGATCACTGTACTCTCATTCTTGTTTATCTCATTATTTAATTTACCTTTTATTATTTACTTAATTTTAGTATTACTACAAATTAACTATTTCAATTAACATCTAGGCCACCCATGTAGGATGGGTCCCTTTTTGAGTCTTGGTCCTCGCAAGGTTTCTTTCTATATTCTGTATTCAGGGAGTTTTTCCTTTCCACTGTCCCCATAGGTTTGCTCAATTTAGGATTGGTCTTTTCAGATAAAATAATATTGTAAAGCTGCTTTGAGACAATGCTCCTTTGTAAAAAGCGCTATATAAATAAGTTTGACTTTCAGCAACAGGGTCACACTTAACACGGACTAGGTGTGTCTAAAGCTGTCTTCAATCCTTCAACTTCACATACAAAAGGCAGTACTACAGGAAGAAGCATGGGTTGCATTATGGGTTCCCTACTTTCACCTATAGTGAAAAAACTTTATTTGAAGAAAGTGAAAAAGAAGCACGACAATTTACAACTGACACAGAGGCCAGGCATATGGATAAATCTTACATAAAGCAGGCCCTCGATAAATGGGGTTATCCTAATTGTGTCTTTGTCAAAGCTGTTCAGATACCCATTACTCCAGCAGACTGATGAGAGGAGAAAAACAACTACTGTCTGCATTTAAACCAGTGGTAATTCCATATGTGGCAGGAACATCTGAACAATTGAAAAACACCGCATCTCGATGGCTTCCAAATATATACAAGTAATAACATAGTGTGTGCTGTTAAGTGGCAGGAGTGCTAGGGGAAACCAAACAACTACTGAAGAAATTGATGTCATAACATAGAAGAGCGAACTCATCAAGCCAGGACTACACTCACCTACAAGCTGCTGGCCACTTTTTCAAGGAGGAAGATGTCCACATCCTTGACTGGGAAGAATGCTGGTTTTAACACGGACTCAAAGAAGCCATTTTTGTGGAAAGGGAATGCCCATCCTTAAACCAAGGAGGGGGTTTCAAAGTACACCTCTTTCCATCACACAATGTCATAAAACCCTACCTGAGACTGAAGGAGTTACTTAGCAGAGTGAAAAAACATTTCTCCCACAAAGTGATATTTCAGATTTTTACGCTTCTTGTAAATTTTGTCAGTTCCACTTACAATGTTTTGTATTTACACAATCTCTTGCTGTACCTTAAAGGTCAACAGCCCCACTATATCTCTATCTATGGTGCATAATTCTCAGCACTGCAGTGGCCCCAACAGGGTAGTGGTGTGTTAGTGTGTATTCATGATAGTGTGTATCATGTAATCTGTCACAGCAGTGGTGTTGGAGTTTTTAAACACTTCAGTGTCAGTTCAATGACGAAAAATAGTTCACCAACCAAAAATATCCAGCCAAAAACATCCTGTACCATCCTGTTGCCAGTGAAGTGAAGACAAACGCGTCTATGATGAGCTACTGTCTCTGATTTTATACCTACAAAGTGGAAAAGCAAGGTAGTTGTGTCTGAGTAAACATAGTTCTGGCACAGTGTTTAGACATTTCTGTGTCTTGTACCACTTGCACCAGCACAACACACAGAGTCACAGCCACGTCAGTGTCATTACAGTACAGATAATGATTCACTACTCAAATAGTACCTGATCATTGATGGTTCTGTGGGGAATTTATCATTAGAGAACAGCGTAAAGGGAACTAACAGTATGCAGAGCAACATATGGACTACAATTTGTATTTGTAGTCCTTTATTGTCAGTGCAGCTTATAAATGGACCGTGATGGGAAAGTGAGTGCCGATTTTTGACGTAACGACTGATCAATGTATATGTACTAGTTATGACATCCCTGACAAGGACACTAACTTATTACTGCGAAAGGAAAAGACATGACAAGAAAACAACGCTGCGTTATTTGAGGTAGAAAACAAGCCCTTTGCCGTCTCTTGAATATGACGTCATTCGCGGAGGGATAGGATGTAACAGGATAGTACACGACAAAGCAGAGCGAGAGAAGTAGACAGCAGCAAATTCGCTGTAGAAACTGGAGGACGAATACTTTTGAACGCGACCGTTCGCTTATGTGAATGTACAATAATATAAAGTTTAGCTAGAGGCCAAGCGTTCGATAATCCAGCTCAGAAGACAGTGGCATTGCACCAGAGATTATAAACATGTCGTCTCCAAGTCCGGGCAAAAGGCGAATGGATACCGACGTGGTGAAACTGTATCCTTTAGAACATAAACAAAGAGAAGGCTTATTCGTGTTAACTATGTTTTATTAGCTTAGGAGTTCCACCCAGCGTATCCTAAAATATATACATAACGCGAAGCTCTTTTCTTATCACCTGTTATATGCTCTATCGAACGATAAGCTTTCCAAACCGTTACTGATTGTGAGTGTTGTTTGTCAAAATTACAGTAAATTAGCTACATGGCTAATGTTATATAACGACGTTTCTGTTTTGTGACATGGCCTTAATGTCTGTGCTGACAGCGTTAAAAGACACGTGTCATGAAGTTTTTCTTACCGAACGTTGTTTTCTTTCTGATCATATTAAGTGTTTTTGTGACATGCTAACTAGAGAAGCTACTTAGCTAGCTGACTAGCTCGGACTTGCCGTATCATGGTAGTTTGTTACATTCAGTGACCACTTTCACCAAAAGTACACAAAGCTATTAAAACATGGATTCTAGTTATTGGCAGAGTGCTTTATAACTCTGTTGTGTCGCTGACTAGAGCATTCCCTAGTGAGAGATTATTCTGCTAACAATAGTTAATTGATGCTGAAACCTAGGCCTCGCTATTGCATTATTATGGTAGAATTAAATCACTAGGTACGATGACTTATGTGCGCTACAGTAAAGATTAAATAATCGTTCTTATTTGCAGGTTGATCTATGTCATTTTTATTGGTTTTGCTCGATCAAACTACGTTTGCCAACCAGGCTAACGGTTGTAATCCACATACTGTTTCTGTTGTTGTTAAAACTCAGAGGAGCATTCTGTTGCCGGTCTAAGTTTAAACTATGGAATGGGTGATATGCTGTAATTGTTTGCAACCATGCTGTAAAAATATTAGTCTACTAAGTTTTAACGTTCACGTAAAATAAACTGCAGGTAACCAGCTAAATGTGCTTGTTTTTGTTAGCTAAACTTTGTCAAAGGAAGCGATTGTTTCCATTTTTGCTCATGGTATACACACTTAAATACCCTCCAAGTACTTGTGTGACTGTCAATCTTGGGTTCAACAGTTGAAACAGAAACTGGGTGGTTTTACATTTAGTCTCTTAGAGACATTAACATGAACTTCTATTAAAATGAATGCAAAGTTAGGACTGGTAGCTCATGCACAAGCATTTCACCAGATGTCCTCTTCACATTTTGTGTCATTGAGTACACTTATTGGATCAAAACAATCATGATGTGGCATTTCTTGATAATGTGCAGGTTTGAAAGCATGAAGCGTTGTTTGTATTTGTGGCATTTAAAAAGTATAACATGAACATAGTTGTTACATAACATAAATGAGCATAGAATATGTCATTGTTACATATACTAATTATATAGAAATTCAGTTACAGGTTATCTATTTATTTATGTATTTTAGGTCCAGTTAGCTGAATCTAGCTCATATTGCCTTTGACACAGTGGATTAAAAACATCCATTGTATTCAAACGAGAAATTTTGCAAGCATCAACCAATATGTCAGAAATGAGTATATAGGGAAATGGCACAAATTCACGTCGAGTTGGACAATAATGATGAAAACATTTGGAATGACTGGAAACAAATAGTCTTCTATTAACTTAATGTGAGTTATAAGAATGGAAATGAGTATTTGTGTCATGAGTTATTCAACAAAGTATGAATACACGTTCTTCCTTATCTAAATATTAGCCCCTAATGTTTGTAAGCAGTGTACAGTTGACGTAAAATGGAAGGTGTCTGAAGAATTTAAGTCTGTCATTTTTTCAAATCCAATCCGTGCATGTGTGACTTTGGTAGATCGTCGAACTTTTAATGTACTGTTGAGTTTACTAGTGGAATCAAGTAAGGTTGAATAGTGTCTGCAATTAAAACTCCTATTTAAAGTTGTAGTGTCTTTAGAATTTGCAAAGTAACTGTGGCGTGTTTAGCAATGTGGATACTAATGGTGAATCATCAATGTATAATGTAAGCAACATTTTGAAATCTAGATCAAAGGCTGTAGGAAAAAAAACACTTATGCAATCGTTACGGCTATTCAATTTGAAAGAATGTTGTTAAGAATGTAACAATTAGAGGTTTCCTGATACCACTTTCTCTTGTATCTTTGATCTGATTGATTCTGGGCCAGTATAAATCTCATGCTGTGGCTTGTTTTGGGATATCATCTGTAAGAACTTATTTTGTCTAATATCATGTTTGGTTTACTTCACCTGAGCTAAATAAAATTCACTAAAACATCTAACTCTAACTTTTTTTTTGAGAAAACACTAATTTGGGTCTTCCTTTTATATGTAAGCCTTTTCTTACTACACATTAACCATTAGAATTAACCAGTCAATACACATGTCATAGGCAAAATCAAGAGCACAAATACCTAAAATAACCATAGACCTGTAATGAATAATGGATTTGTATAAATTCGTTGTACACATTCACACTAACACAAGATCCAGCATGGAGAAAAGTCTACACATTGTTCAGCATTGTTCTTGCCTGACAATTGTCAGTTCTCAGTTGGTGCTATTCTGTGACCTTCAGATCAGAGAAATTTTAGGAAGTAGTACTTGGAATACAAGTATGCCATTATCATATGGTGTTGATTTTGCTATAACTTTAAAACTGCATTTACATTGCCGGCATCTGGAAGACTAACAGCTTATAGAATTTTGCAGTGTACAGTCCAAGTAACTGTAGATGAAGGGCTCAATAGTGGCAGCTTAGCAGTAATGTTAGTTGACAAAATACATTTGAAATTTCCCCAATTTTAGTTCTGAAAGCAAGCGTCTGTATGACTATGTTAATCAACTATATACATTTTAGTGGTATTAACCACAAGAGGGCTTTTTTTGTAAATTTTATTCCCATATTACACAAACGTTTGGATTTGAAATGTATATCCTGCTCACAGTGATTAGGGGATATTTCAAAATGAAATAGCAACTTGAATGTAGTTTGACATAGTGCGACAGTCTTTTTTGCCGTCTCATTGCAGACAGTATGAACCCAATATATTACAACCATTACTGCATTTCAAGCCTGCAACACATTCCCAAAAAGTTGAGAAGTTAATGCATTAAGCTCTCAATGCATTAAGCTCTCATAGGATACCAAGCAATGAACTGTTTGCAGGTGTAATTTTGCCCTACTATCCCTGCAAGCACATCTTAAGATATAAAACAGTAAGTAACTATTGTCATATTTTCCGTTGTAAAATTCTCCAAACATTTTCTACTGGGGACAGTTTTACTGCAGGCAGTTTTTAAAGCAGCATGATGTTCTATAAAACCTTTATGTACCTTTTCTACATTAATGCAGCGTGAAGTGTAAATTACTTATCCGTTTCTAAATCATTTTTTTCTTATAATTATGAAACCGTTCCTGTTTTCTGAAATGCGAGAGCAACAGCTGTAGTGTACCAGAGCACAACTGTTCTCCGGTTCTCTTAAAACATGTAGTTGTGAAAACACAAATGACTCAGTGGGGCTGTATATTTGAACTTTACTTTATTAAATATTAATGATTAACATCTCTTGCATTTACTCATTTATTGTTATTTGCACTTAATGTTTATTATTATGTATTCATACTGCTTTTTTCTTATATTATCTTACATTGTATGGATTCACCTTAACCCTTGTTACCCAGAATCGAAAGTAAACATGAAGTCACAATTCTGAGTGGACTAAATGAATTTGTAGTGAAGTTTTATGGACCTCAAGGAAGTAAGTTTATTTTCCTTCTTATTGTAAATGCATTTTAGTGGCATACTTGATTAAACAAGAGAGATACCTTTGCATTTAATGAATTTGCATATTGGCTTTTGGCTTGCACTTTTGGGCTAATTAAAACAAATGCAAATCTCTAAGAACATACAGTTACCTGGTGAAGACTAGACCTGTATGATATGGGTTGATGTTTTCTGTGTTGTACTATTTATATTTGTTAGTGATGGGAAATAGTTCCGTATATACAGTGACACCAAAATGTCAACCACTGATTGTGCAAGTTCTCCTACTTTGGAAAAATTAGAGGTCTGTAATTTTTCATCATAGGTACACTTCTATGACTATGACACAACAAGAAAAAATCCTGGATATCACATTGTAGGGTTTTTAATGAATTTATTTGTAAGTTATGGTGGAAAATAAGTATATGGTCAATAACAAAAGTACAACTCAATACTTTGTAACATAACCTTTGTTGGCAATGACAGAGGTCAAACGTTTCCTGTAAGTCTTCACCAGGTGTGCACCCACTGTAGCTGGTATTCCTCCATGCATATCTCCTCTAGAACAGTGATGTTTTGGGGCTGTCGACGGGCACTCGCCACAAATTTTCTATGGGGTTGAGGTTTGGAGACTGGCTAGGCCACTCCAGGACCTTGAAATACTTTTTTATGGAGCCACGCCTTTGTTACCAGAGTGGTGTGTTTGGGATCATTGTCATGCTTGAAGACCCAGCCACGTTCCGTCTTCAATGCTCTCACTGATGGAAGGAGGTTTTTGCTTAAAATCTCATGATGCATGGCCCTGTTTTTGCAGAAAATCAGCCCAGAAGCATGATGTTTCCACCCCCATGCTTCACAGTTGGGTATGGTGTTCTTGAGATGCAACTCAGCATTCTTCTTTTGCCAAACACGACGAGTTTTTACCAATTAGTTGATATTCTCCCAGTCCTCTTCTGAATCATCCATATGCTCTCTGGAAAACTTCAGACGGGCCTGGACATGTACTGGCTTAAGCAGGGGAACACACCTGGAACTGCAGATTTTGATTCCCTCTCGATTACTTTGGTGCCAGCTCTCAACAGGTCATTCATCAGGTCCCTCAGTGTAGTTCTGGGATTGTTGCTCACTGTTCTCGTGATCATTTTGACCCCAGATCTTGCATGGGGCCCAGATCAAGGGAGATTATCACTGGTCTTGTATGCCTTTCATTTTCTTACAATTTTCTTACAATTTAATTTATTCACACCAACCTGCTTGCCTATTGTAGATTCACTCTTCCCAGCCTGGTGCAGGCCTCCAATTTTCTTCCTGGTGTCCTTGGATAGCTCTTTTGTCTTGGCCATGGTTGAGTTTTGGAGTCTGTCTGTTTGAGACTGTGGACAGGTGTATTTTATACAGATAACAAGGTCAAACAGGTGTCATTAATACAAGTAACGAGTGGAGGACAGAAGAACTTCTTAAAGAAGAACTTACAGGTCTGTTAGAGGCAGAACTTTTGCTTGTTTGTGGGTGACAAAGAACTTGTTTTCCACCATAATTTACAATTTTTTTAAATCCTACAATGTGATTTCCTGGATTTTTTTCCCTCATTTTGTCTCTCATATCTGATCTGTACATATGATGAAATTTACTGACCTCTCTCATCTTTTTAAGTAGGGGAACTTGTACCATTGGCTGACTAAATACTTTTTTGCCCCACTGTGCTTGATGTAATGTTGCTTGTTCTATCTGTGATGTATTCTGCTTGGTTTAAGCCACAGGCAAGAATCTCGATTTGGTGCTTTGCTTCTTATGCTTTGACTTACGGCTCTCTTTCTCTCACAGACACAAAAAGGAAGAAAAAAAAACACTCTCGCATCCATCTCGCATCTAAACCTTTTTCTTGGACAAGTGTGTGATATACAGTATCCCAGAAATGTGAATACACCTCTCACATTTTTGTAACTATTTTATTATATCTTTTCAATGCGACATCACCGAAGTTTTGACAGTTTGATACAATGTAAAATAGTCAATCTACAGCTTGTCTAACAGTGTAAATTTACTGCGTCCTTAGATTAACTAAACACAGCCAATAATGTCTAAAACACTGTCAACAAAAGTGAGTACACCACTAAGTGAAATTAAACCAAATTAGCCATTTTCCCTCCCTGGTACAATGTTTCAGGTGTGAATGGGGAGCAGGTGTGTTAAATTTCATTTTCACCACTCATACTGGTCACTGGAAGTTCAATATGGCACCTCATGCCAAATCTCTGAGGATCTGAAAAAAAACAATTGTTGCTGTACATAAAGATGACATAAAGAGACTATATGAAGCTTGCCAACATTCTGAAAGTGAACTGCAGAATTGCTGCAGAGATTAAGGGGGTCAGCCTGTCAGTGCTCAGACCATATGCCGCACACTCTGCCAAAATGGTGTGCTAGAGATGATGTGATAAACTTTGCAAACAGTTTGCTGAAGGCAAGCAGACTGAGGACATGGATTACTGGAATTATGTCCTGTGGTCTGCTGTGTGGTGGCAACCAGGTGAAGAGTACAAAGACAAATTT
This sequence comes from Parotocinclus haroldoi, assembly GCA_034779995.1. Lineage (NCBI taxonomy): Eukaryota > Metazoa > Chordata > Actinopteri > Siluriformes > Loricariidae > Parotocinclus > Parotocinclus haroldoi. The sequence continues at coordinate 567 of JAUZST010054450.1, read as the reverse complement.
ATTTTGCCTACAGTCAAGCGGGGTGGTGACAATGTCATGGTTTGGGGCTGAATGAGAGCTGCTGGCTGTGGGGATTGATGGAACCATGAATGCTAACATCTACTGTGACATAATAAAGCAGAGCATGATCCTCTTCCTTTGGAAAGTGGTCCGCAGGGCAGTATTAAAATATGGTAATGACCCCAAACACACACTCTGAAAGACCAATGCCTTGCTAAAGAAACTGAGGGTAAAGGTGCTGGACTGGCTAAGCATGTCTCCAGACATAAACCCTATTGAGCGCAAGGTCTCTAACATCCGCCAGCTTTGTGATGTCATCATGGATTAGTGGAAGAGGACTTGTGGTAACCTGTGAAGCTCTAGTGTACTCCATGCCCAAGAGAGTTAAGGCAGTGCTGGAAAATATTGGTGGCCACGAGATATTTTGGTCACAATTTGGTCATTTTCACAAATGGGTGTATTCACTTTAGTTGCCAGTAGTTTAAATATTAATGGCTGTGTGTTGAGTTATTTGGAGGGCAGGGCAATTTATGCAACTTATTACAAACTATATATATATATATATAT
>JAUZST010054439.1:0-24228 GCA_034779995.1 Parotocinclus haroldoi | reverse complement strand
GTCTTGACGCACGCACGCACACACACACACACATATATCTACATATATATTAAAACTTATTTCTCTACTTATACAGTGGATAAATGACTGTTAATCAAAGTATTGGCAAATAACATGCAATATCAGCTGCTTGTGATTTATAAATATGATTATTTTGTGAGAAACGGCAATGAATAAAAATCTTAGGTTTGTTGTTTTAGCAACGGTACAATGAACAGATACAAGATATTGTCAATGACTGGGCGCAAAAATGCCAACCTTCGATTTGTCCAAAATATTCTTTTTCACTATTCTTCATTCAAGGCTTTGAGAGCTGTAATATATCTTGGCATTTTACCCTTTTCCCCTTGTAAAAACTGTTTTCTTGGCTGCTGTTCGTATAAAAGAAACCAGGCCTGATCAAGCTTCTTTGGACTACAGAACTTGACATCCAGATGAATCTGACAGTAGTTGCTCAATTGGATTTGTATTTTAATTTTCTGATGATGATTATGTATGGCCATTCTACCTTTGCTATAAATGTCTGATGCATGCATATCTAATCTAACGGTGACCTTAAGGCTGTTTCACAGTATTATACATCAGTTACGAATATTTTAACTTGAATCATATTAACAGTTCAATTGGATCCCATTTTAAACTTGCAAAATCCCAAGTTGTTACTTTGCTTCACAATGGAGTCTAAACCCCTTTTTTGTGTTGCGTGTGCCCTTTGCCATTTTATTTCGTTCCAGTACTTTAATTGGTTACTTTATTGACTATGAGGGAGAGTGAGATTTATAGGTCCTCTGCTGTTTAAACAATGCAGTAGACCATTTTCTCCAGCTTTTTGTTAAGTGTAGGAAAATTCTGCTTACTGTTTAAATGTAGCCTGGCTCTTGATTAAGTACAGTTTGGTGACCAGCAATCTATACACTTCCATTCACATTTATAATTGTTCCGCATTCTAATAGGCGTATTGTAACTTTACCTGAAGTTAAAGACTACTAATTTTTTTATCCCGACCATTTTCAGATTTGCTTTGCATGTAGTAGTATGAATATTTACAGATCAGCCATAACATTAAAAACACCTGACTAATATTGTTTAGCTTCCCATTGTGCTACTAATGTGCCTTCCTGTTGAAGCATGGACTCCAGATTAGATCCCCTAGATTTTGTAATGTGTCCTGTTACGTCTGGCACCCAAACTTTGGCAGCAGATCCTTTTAAGAATTGTAAATTGGGAGGTGTGGCCTTGATAGATATGGCTTACTCGTCTGGCACTTCTCTCACATACTTGGAGGCCAAATGTAATTTTCTTTGCCATGTTCCTCAACCATTCTTGAACACATTTTCTGGTGCAGTAAGGTGAGTTAGCTTGCTGACAGAAGCCACTGCTGTTCAGGAATACAGTTTCCATATATAGGTGTATTCTGTATATATCAAATTAATATACACTTGAATGCCAAGACTTAAGGTTATTTGGCAGAACGTTGTTCCCACATACACCATTGTTAAAGAAAACATGGGCCTTTGCTCCTGGTCCAGTTCTGATGCTCACATGCCAGTTGAAGGCATTTTTGGTAATAGATAGGGGTCAGCATTTATTAATAAGCACTTTTATAAGCAGGCTGTGATGCACTGTATGTTGTGGAACTTTTCTATTTCTTTCTTCAGCAGTTTAATTGCATACCAGAAACATTCCACATGACCTGTAGTATTGAAGATACTCTTACCGTTATCAAACCGACCCCATTTTCACCTTGTCGGAGATGCTCAGATCTTTATGCCTCAACTTGACTCAAGAATTGACTCTTCACTTGTTACTTGTAATTTATCCAACATCTCGACAGGTGCCATTGTAACAGTGTTGTTCACTTCACCAGTCTTCACCTGGATTCAATACCATAAATGATAGACTTAGGGTGTACTCAAACTTGGCGATCTGTACCCTGCCTAAGTGTGTTTGATCCCAGTTTGTTTGACTGTGATTGCTCCATAGCTTGTCTACGTATAGTATGCTCAGAGCTGGGTGTGAGCGAATGGCTAAAAAAAGCTATAAAACCACAAAGTATTTTATACTGGTTTTAGACCTGGATCTCACTGTAAATAATTTTTACAACTGAGACAGTCTGTTAGGTTAATAGACCTTCCTTTCTCTTGCACCTCTGGCAGTGTGGTTTGCCTGGGCACTCTCTGGAGGAGTTCTTCCAAAGGGTGTTCTTATGCTTTAAATTGGTTTGAGGACAAGGTCATAGAACACTTGATTTCACATCTCTGCGGAAAAGTGGTAGTAGCAGATAGTTGAGAATGTTGTGCATTCCAGACTGACATTGCTAAAGATGCCTGTCACCAAGCTGAACTTTGTATGACAACGCAACATAGTTTTGGGTCAGTAAAAAAGAGCTCTTCCTGGAGTCTCCATGTTCTTTTTGAAAAAGCTTTGAAATCTCTGTCTAGAATTAACCATGATGTTAATTCGTGTATGTTAACCGGTAATAGTAATCTAGTATTTACTCACATTATGATTGTGAAAGAGCTAATTTTATACATCCTTTTTAATGTTTTTAAAAATCAATCCCCCCTTCAAAGGTCACAGGACCTCCCCTGGAGCCAGGTCTTGGTAAGATGTGTGGGGCTGAGTACCTGATGAATTTGAAATCGATGTGTCAGTTAGGGAAAGTATGGGTTTGAATAAGATGCAGACATGCAGCAAGCCTGTAGTTTACAATTTTAGACAGACTACAGGGAAATATTTCAGGGACTCTGACTGACTAGCACACTTTGGAAGCAACATGCTTATTTAATAATGTGTTTTTTAATTAATTAATCTGCCTCAGACCTATTTTAAATTCAAAAACCTTTTCACTATTATAGGAGCTGCAACCCCCTCAGTGATGTTTCAATGAAATAATGACATTTTCATAGATTAGGTATAATTTCGGATGCCGTTGAAAAAGTAAGCTCATATTTTGCAATCTTATCCCCAAAATCCTTTATTTATCCAAAAACTATTTATAGAATACACAGTAATGTACTTTTAAAATCCTGTGAAGGAGGATGGTATGATGGATCTGATCGGCAGACGCCGAATATTCATTGATAGTATTTCGAACACCACGGAAGATCAGTCATATGAATTTCACACACGAATGGCGGCTTTCTGACGCATCAAACCCGTAACTCATACCTCTGATTGTGGAGCGGCAGCATTGATTGGCTGCTGTGGAGACCAGCTGTTAATGGCAGCAGTGTTCAGTGTCCTTTTGTTATTTATTATACTGTTTAAGGCATTGACCATTGAAGGTCCTGCCACTCATGCAGAGTCAGAAATAAACATTTGTGCTTACATTTTTTTAACCCTTACAGAATTTGCCTTTTGATTGAAAATCAGCTACAGCTTATGATCATTTGAAAATTATTTTTCATTTGAAATTGTTAATATTTGTAAGTGCACAACTAGGGGTGTGCCAAATCGTACTATTTGCGGTATAATATTTTGATATTCTGATGTGTTTGCATAACGACGTGATGCATTTAAACATAGTTTGGTGTACTTCCAGTACATATGGCAGAAAGTGGCTCTGCAGTGGAGGAGTTTGTCCCAAAAAGGCGAGCGACTTTGGTAGTGTGGAGGTGGTTTTAGATGTACAACAAACTACAGTGATAACTAAGCTATGCAAAATGTCTGTAACAACAAAAAGGTGACAAAGCATCTAACCTGTTTCACCACCTCAAGCAGCAGTATGAGCTGAGTACGAGGAAAGTCTAGAAATGCCGTGAGTTAAAAGTATTTTAAAGTAAAAGTATTGTATGTTGTTGAAATATATCGCCAAGCATATCGTTACTGCAAAAAGTACCCTAAAATATCATGTTATCATTTTTATCATATCATTGGGGCCATATCTCACACTCGTATGCACAACTATGGAATATATGGGGTCACAAAGACTCACATTTATAAGCAGCTACACTACAAATGCTGTGGTTCCAAGAGTTGGTTACAGCAATTGTCTTAGAAGACGACTTTCACTACTGTCTGTAATTAAAATAACCTTTACATTGCGTTCTGATAAATTGGTAGCATTTTAGCTTTGAAAAGACAATTAGATGTATCCCGTGTGTACAGCATTGTTTAATTACGCCAGAGCCTACATTTTAAAATGTGGAACAAGGGAATCATTGTATGTCTTTTTAGTATTAATGAAATTATGGGAATTTCATTATGGGTTGCTTGAAATGCAAAGTTCTTATTTAATGTCAATTTCTCTTTTATAGAGGCTGAACTTAAACAAATTCAGCCAATAAAATTATTATAAAGTGCCAAATCTGTTCTAGTTCTATATTTCTTGCATCCTAGACATACACTCACACAGCATGGCCTCAGAGAGCATCATGCTATCATGTTTCTCTCTGATTTGCAGAGGTGAGATGGGATTTGGAGTGCGGCTACGTTGTCAAAACTGCTTTGTCTTCACGCTGAGACGCCTGATTGCTCATGATTTGGCAAGCAGCTCTAGACACCTGCCTCATTCATTGCTATTCCTTTTCCCTAGTTATACATTTTGTATGGATTATTGCTGTAGTTGAAGGTACTGTTTTATAGGGGTATAACAATGAATCACAGTGCAGAAAATGTGTGCATATTAGAGGTGAGTGCATTGTGGAGACGTGCTTTTTATTAATAATTCAGGCTACGCCTGTGCCTCATGAATGCTAGGCACTTACTTGCGTGTTATATGTCTTCCACAATATCTGACTGATTAGGGTGAGCTGTGTTCCTGCTAAGACAATCCATTTTTTTTTTTTTTTTTTTTAGCAGTGATCGGTTTAGATGCTGTACTCATGATGCTCTGACATGTTCTTGGCATTTTAGTTCTTAGAGGTTTGGCATTGTTTTGGCTTTACGTTTTTTTAATGATACATTTTTACTAGAGATACCCAGATCGATGATCCAGTGACTGGAATCGGGTAAAGTGATCGGTCAATATCTGTGATCGGCAGAGCATTCTTGTATAAACAATTGTGGGCTCGGTTGGTCTGTTTATTTTTGCCTTATTGTGTGTCTGTGATCTATTTTGTCTATTATTATGTCTATTTACTACAGTAGTTAATTAATGCTCATAGTGCATGTTTTTATTGTTATTTACCACTTATCTGGGATTTGGTGTAAAAGTGTGTTTTAATGCTTTACAATAGTTTTGTATTACTTTTTTTGCTGTATCAATCTAAGAGCTGAGTGGGGTGAGTTGCAATTCAGAATATTTCAGAATGTACACTTGCAAATAACTGGTGAAAGCCTCTTATCAAGTCAGGTAAATAAGTACATTTTGAGCAAATTTGCAATGTGACATGCTTTGATTTATACTTCTTCTAGACAGAAAGAAAAATTGGAAGGTCGACAGGTCGTATATTAAAAGTAATGGAAATCTGAATCGACAAAGAAAAGTGCGTCTTTAATGTTACAATAGCCTACAAAGACTGTGAGACCATGGTAACATCTGGTCCATTCCAGCCAGCTTTCTGTTTCACAGAACACAATGCCAATTCTAAACGGCACATTCTAAACATTGCTGAACTTGATGTACTGTAGCTTGTTCTAGACGGAATGTAGTAGACGACTTTCTTGTGAATGTTAAGCAGAAATTGTCAGGTATTTTTTTTTTAAGCACGAGACTTTCTTTGGTGTTTCACTTTCCTTGCTCTCTCCTTTGGCTGTCTCCCTCTCACAGACATAAAGAGGAAAAACTCGCATACATGCATCTCACTCACACTCTCCTGTCCATCTAGACTACTCGCTCGTAGCTTTAGTGAAGGCTTTTTCTACATTTCCATTTCACTCAGGGTTTCAATCCATACCAGTTCCTGGAGAGACCCTTCATTTCTCTGTACAAACCATATGTGATACAGTACAAGTGTGATTTTGGCATGGTCTTCCTTATCATCACAGCATCGGGGAGAATTTTTGAGAAGAAATGATCGTAAGGAAACCTGCTTTGACTTTTCGCACTGCATCGTAAGCTTATGACAGTGATCCAATTTGTGCATCACAGTTTGATCCCTACCGCAGACTCCACCTGCCTGTGTGAAGTTTGCATGTTCTCCCTGTGCCTGCATGGGTTTTCTCCCATGTTCCAAGAAATGCATTAGCTTAAATGTTTTCTTTCAATTGGCCCATCAATAGCCATAGATACAGATGTGATGTTAAATAAACATACAAACAAAGCTTTGATATATAAATGCATTTAGCATACGCAACCATAAGTTTGGTCAGTAGCATTTTCTTTTGCCATGCCTCAGTTTTCTCCCAAGCAGTCAATTTTTGTTTGTCCTTGCTACCACCCAGAATTATGTTTCCAGGAAATCTCATCAATCAACTCAATAATCTTTGGGTTTAATTCCTCTAGCCTGCCGTGCGTTTGTCATCAGCTGTGGCGCCTGCCTTTCTATTTCATCTGCAGCTGCAGTGAATTGCTGGCTGGCTGCATGTCTCCAGATGAACGATTCAGTATGCTCGAAATGGTAATGATTCAGCCGGTTAAATCAGAGGCAGCGGTCACATCGGTCAAACCAGTGAGGAGATCTAATGAATGGAAAATAGATGTTCAATTCCTGTCTCACAGCCCACGAAAATCAGTATCAACAAACCTATTCCTCAAAGTACCGTAAAGCCGCCTTCTTTTTAGTCATGCTCTATGCATTTTTGTATATCACTACAATTATTTCTTCTTCTTATTATTATTATTATACAACATTAACATGATATTGTGTTTTAATGAATGTCTCTCTCTTAATGGTGAACAAATGCCTTAAACATTATAATAAGCATTCTTAAGGGCTGGCAGGGGTACAAATGTAGTAACTACAGCGTAGTGTAGTAATAGAATAGAACAGCAATACTGTCTGATTTTCTCCTTTAATGTATGCCTTAATTTAACTTGCTAACCTGAACCTGTTTTTTTTCCTTTGATTCTCTAATGGCATTCGATGGGATTCTGAATAGCTTCTTACCCTTATTTAAATCGTCCACTTTACATTTATTTAGTAATTAACTGCGAGGTAGTGATTATTATTATTATTAGTATTAGAATAGACTATTAGAATATTATTATTATTATTAGTGCTTATTTTGTGGTGTTTAACGGGCACACTTTTGGTAGTTTATGTGATGAGCAAGCTGGCTACACCTTATCTAGCAGGTAGAATAGGTATCCATGTGGTACAGTCATAAAGCATTAGAGTAGAGGTTAGACAACATTTTGCTGAGATTAACGTATGTGGCTTTTAGACATACACAAGGAGTTCAGAGGTGAAGTTACAGAACCCTGAAACACAATGGATTGTTGCTCTCTCCAGGATATGTACTCCTGCCTGAACCCACTGAAATCAGGAGTTTATTATGGTATGTTATTACAGTGAAGAACCTAAATGGCTGATTATTATAACAAGAATTTAAAAGAATATATATATATAATGTCTCATTTCTGCTGACAATATTTGGAGAAATACAAAATATTTATATGTTGATTATTACAGTGTATTGATTGTTACTAAAGTTATTTACTTTAAATAAGTTACTTAAACTTAGCCTAGAGTTTTTGTTTCAGACACTGAACCCTTTCTTTTTCTCTCTACTGTTGTGTTTTGTTTTGTTTTTTTTGAGCTGGTCATCATACTGATCTCCTCCAATATTAGTCGAATCTCAGCTATATTTTATTTTCTGTTTGTCACTTATATGACTGCCCATCCTTCATCCTGAAGTGTTCAAGGTAAGGAATGGAAATAATGGTGGAATGCTTTACTTCCTCATGGCTATCTTTACAGAACGTATCCTTTACGGTGCATCTTTAACAGACTTCCTAGGTGCTAATTTGGGAAAGCCCTTCTATATTAAGGTCTTGATTGAAAATCAATAGAAAAGGGCAACCAGTACTACCATCACAGTCTCTTCTTTAATGCTCTACACTGTTTGGTGTTTAAATGCTTTCATATGTTTAAATGTTAGATTTCATGAAGCTTATATAACTTAAAGCAATAAGGTGTGTGAGCTGTCTGTTAGCTTTGAAAATCCAGTCTGGAAGTTGGATTAAAGGAGAATGATTAGCCTGGCTGTCTATGTGATAAGCCCCATTCCTACTATGGACTTTTAAAAGCCCCTGCTCAGCACTTCCTCTTAAGCTGTATAATATTGGCTGAGGTTGGAATGACCGACCATCAAAGTTTTTGGCAAAACGTATCATCATCCCTGAATAATTACCTCTATTGCATCATTAATCTGAAGGTTGGAACAAAGATATGCAATGCAGCACAGAGTCATATTTATTAGCATCACCTTTATATGGTCCAGAACGCTTTGTCTTATATGGTAAAAGAAAACGCCTTACACTTCTGTTATCTGTTAAGTTTGTCTAGTTTGGATTCTCCTGTCTGTATTAAGCTTTTTGAATTGCATATTGCATTTTGTCAATGTTACCATTATCTCACACATTAATCTTCTGCATCATACATCTTCAAGCCAAATTTGGGAATTTGTCGGTATAGGCTAACTCATTTATAATACAGTAGAATGGAATTGCTTTCAATGAGGGTTACAAATAAACGGATTGATAATGTGAACCTGACTATAGCATCATGTCTGTGTCCTTACAGCTGTGGGAAATATCTTCTGGAGAGATGCTTCTATCTATCGTTTTCGATGTCAGCATTATGTCGGTGACCCTTGACCCCTGTGAATATTTTCTGTTTTGTGGAGGCAGCGATGGAAATATCTTTCAGGTGTCCCTTTGCAATACGGTAAGTGTAATCTCATAATGCATCCATACATTTTTTTTGTGCACTACCTCTCAAGTTTTACAACAACCCTAATTTTAGGTTTTTTTTAATTGAAGACTATAAACAGTGGCAGTGAAATAAATCATAGAATCATTGTGTTTAACAAAATGGCATCTAAATGTTTGACTGCTTTTATTTTTTGGTATATAACAGTGAAACATGCTCAGGGCACTCTGGAAAAATTCCTGGCTATTCCATAATTTGGACCCTAGTGTCTTGTTCTTATCTTTGAATGTAGTTCTCACATGACCTGTAGTATCAACGTTGGGGGTGACAGTTTGTGCTCCAGTGCACAAAAACGGTCCATAAAAGCTTGGTCGGTTAAGTTTGGTGTGGATGAAGCTTACTGGCTTGAATGAGCAAAGAATCCCAGCTTTTATCTTGGTCACCCACTGCAACCAAAGTAATTCTCATTGCATTTGTAATTAATTGCTCAGGAACAGCTGGTTTACATTTACATTTATTTCATTTAGCAGACGCCCTGACCGTCTTCATTTCATTTATCTAGAGCGACTTACAACTTATACAGTCGTGCAATCCAAGCAATTGTGCGTTAAGGGCCTTGCTCAGGGACCCAACTGTGGCAGAGGTGGGATTTAAACCCTGGACCCTTTGGTCCATAGTACATTACCTTAACCACTAGGCCACCACAGTCTCACAGGTTTACTTGTGTGGAAAGTAGCTGTTTATATCAATGATAAATAATTGAAAAAATAGGTGCCAAGATGTAACCTTATTCTAAAGCTTTAATTTCCTTTAATTTAGTGAATGTTGCCATTTGCAATGTTTAGCATACAGTACCTGTAAAATATATTCTGTATACATCATACCATGTTTGGCTGGATGACTTGGTTTTTTTTTTTGTCTAAAGATAGCTGGTGTTCACCTGTGCATGGCATCAGGAAGCACATTTGAAGCTCTTGAAAAGATGAGCCAGCTGAGGGAGTGTGATGCTCTGGACAACGATTTGCTGAGAAATTATTCTCTACTTGTCTTTCCATTCACGGCTAAAGTAGTATTAACTATAAGTCTGAGATGGTATTTGCTTCAGCCTCATAATTAATGTCGCATTACTTACTCATTACCTACTCATTTCTGTCAGAATACGAGTCCTTTAATAACGGATATAGTAGTGGTGTTCTGATCGATCGGCCACCGACCTTTATCAGCCGATTTCCGTGACAAAGCACGTGATCGACGTATGCCGATCAATGCCTTTCATTGCCGATCACAAAACCTGTACTTTGCAGCTGGCAGAGGCTCTGTGTGCAGAGTTGTGTCCTCTATACATTGCGCAGGTGCATGGGGACAGGTGACATGATTTTTACTTTTACACGGTCTGTGAGAGTAAAATTTGCACCCTGCAACACAGGCAACGAAAATGATTAAAATACTTTAACACAACTAATTAACATAATTGAAAGAACAAACACTTGGCGGAGTATGGGGACTTTTCGAGGCTCACTGGAGAGAATGAAAAGGTGATCGGTATCGGTAATCATCAGTGATCGGCGCTCATGGGTGACCGTATCAGAAACGGCAAAATAAAACTTGATCGGATACATTTCTAGTGTATAGTGTTGAGTCAGGTCTGTACATGCACACCACATACTTTTGGAGGAACTTTCCAATCCCCAAAGCTGTAGCCCTTGGATTTGTGAAGAATTTTTATTTTATAGGGAACGTCCAAGATCAGATGGTAGCTTCTTTGTGTCTAAGCAATAGCAAATTATTGTGACTAAGGCTGCTTGATGCAGTTATTTGAAAGGGGGATTATGTTTCATATTACTAGGTTGGAATAGATCACAACAAGATCAACCCAAACTGTCATTATGAAAAAGCCTCATCATTTAAGCAGTGTTTTTATTTACATCAGGGTCTTTTGTCAAGTTGTGTAGGGCAACCATCCTAAGTCCAGGGCATGTGACAATTTTGTGTTATGTTAAGCGTCATTTTGTAGAAGACTGTTAGTTTGATTAAGGCCTTTGATATTGGTAAGGGGTGTGAAAACCACGACCATGTGAGATGGTCAAGAGAAGACTGTAAAAAACAGTGGTATGCATTGTTGTTATCAAACTCCTTTTGCATCATTGGCTCAATCCTGACCTTCGACTCTGTCTGTGTGGAGTTTGCATGTCTTCCCCATGTCTGTGTGGGTTTACTTTGGATGCTCCCGTTTCCTCCCGCAGTCCAAAGACATGAACTAATTACGCCTTATTGGCCACGATCTGACTAAGTATGACTAGTTTCATATAACCTTGTTTTAATAAAGCAAATATACACACAAACAAAGGACAGGTACCACTGTCTGGAATTAACCACATTGAGATTGGCTGCCTCCAGTTTTTACATCACTCTCTCATGCCAGAATCACTAGCACTGCAATAAACACCACACCTGCACTGTTTTTGATAACTGCCTTCTAAACTAAATCCCTATTAAATAAACCTCTAAAAGTGACTCTTAGTTCAAGGAAATGAAAGAAAGTATGAATCATACCGTTTGAGGCATCAAGCATCTTTTGCAAACAGGAACTGACAAACAGTACAGGATGCAGATGGGCTAGTGCTGTGTGCTCATTTCCATAGTATATCTCGTTAAACTCTTCAAATAAGGCCTATAATAGTATCACCGATGATTTCTAAATTCTGCTGATAATGACAGTTTTTTTTTTTTTTTTTTTGACTCAGTTATCCCATAATTTCTTTCTTTGTTGATGGTCAAACTGCAGTGACTGTTAGTTGCCATCCACATGCAAACAAGCTTAATAGTATCAAGGGCCATTAAGCTTTGTGCCAGGTAATAACAATCATCATCTTACCTAACCCTTTTTAATAGCACTTTTTAGTTTAGATTTCCTTTCCTTAAGCAGTTGCTCTATTTCAGAGGTTAAATGTAATATATAAAGCAGAACCTCTGTCAGAGCTGCAATAATTCTTGTAATTAACATTACACATGCCTTGGCTACTCAGAGTCCAGGATGGGTTTTAATGCTTTAAGAGATAAGTAGTACGTGTAATATGATATAAGTGAAAATGACACACACACACACACACACACACACACGTTTGTTTTACTATGCCAGGTATTTCCATAGATATAATGATAAAGGTAGCTAATTAGTACTACACCTAACCTTAACCAAAAGGGAAACTTTTAAGTTTAGAAATGTCACACGCGCGCACACACACACACACACACACACACACACACAAACAAAATTGTTCCTGCAAAGAAAAAATGCCCCCACCACACACTTCACATTCTCGCTCTCGCACTCGCGCGCATGCACGCACGCGCACACACACACACACCTATACACACATATACACTTACAGCTTAGAGATACCAGTTGAGCTAACATATGTCCATGATGACACAAGGAAAATGTCCAAACTTTACACATGCAGCACCAAGACCTGGAGATGTTCCCCATTCTCTGGAGTTTTGATTTGACAGCACTAACCACTACACTACACCATGTACAGCACTGCTGCAAGTTCGCTACTTATACAAAAGACACTATTATGAATTGATTTGGTTATGTGTTATTATCTGCATTTTAATACTGTCATAACCCATATCCAGTGATCACCATAGTGCTGACACATCAAGAGAAGTCGCATGAGTAATACATAAATATGTCTGTAAAATGCAGCACATTGAAGTAACATTTTATAGGCTGTAAAGATGATCAATGTATTTAAGAAAAAGGGATCGTCTGATGGTTCGATACTAGTGGTGCTGAGTTTTAATTAATATAAAACAGAAATGGACCATTTGTCTTAAAGCTATAAAAATTGGAACGAAAATGGTCATTTAAATTGGAGTTGAATTATGTGTGTTTTATGCTCTTTGTGACCCAGATACATTTATCACCATGCAGCAGTGTTAATCAGAGTAATAACAAGTTGTTAACGGTGTGCAGGGAATTTTAAGCCTGTTGTGTAACAGGACCTACTTTTTCATTCCGGTGTGATGTCTGGAATCACAGCCAAGTTTATTACTTTTAAAGCCGCTGTATGCTGCTAACTTCTGCCAAACAGTGCCACCAAGTAGTCTTTTTTTAAATAGTCTGTTCACTCCCCATGCGCGCTGTCTATACAAACCTTCCTACAATGTCCCTCTTAATAATGGCGGCATCATGATGTGTCCTACAGGAAATGATCCTCATTACTGATCAAAAACCTACCCTGATTTCATTTGTAAAATCATTTGTAAGAACTGATACCAGGGAGCAAAAAGCGACAAACCATTTAGAAAAACATAAAACGGAATGGTTTGATTACTTTAAAGAAGTGACAAGGACACCGAGCAACATGTGGCTCTCACAGGAATTGTTTGTTCAGTGCAATGCCTCAGACTTCACTGCATTAACAATAACGACATCATTCTGTAATGGATATTACCACATGGTCTAGGAACACTCAGGAAAAAACGTTGTTAGTGAACACAGTTCATCACTCCATCTACAAGTGCAAGTTGGGAAAGAATTCCATCTGCAAAGCTTCAACAAGTAGTGTCCTCAGTTCCCAAATGTTTACTGAGTGTTTTTAAAAGGAAAGGTTATGTAACAGTGATAAACATGCCCCTGTCTCAACTTTTTTGGAATGTGTTGCAGGCATCAAATAAAAAATCAGTGAATATTTCTCAAAAAAAAAAACCCAGTAAACTTTATCTGGTTGGGAATTAAAAATATTGGATTTGTACTGTATTAAATCGAGTATGAGTTGATAAGGCTTTGCAAATCATCGTAATCAGTGTTTATTTAGGTCTTGCATAACATCTCAACTTTGTTGGAATTGGGGTTGTATTAGTAACATTTACCCACAATTGTTAGTCACAGCAGTTGGTTACATTTGTAGGAGAAAACCTTGTGACTACAGTGACTTGTCTCTTCTAATCTGAGTGCAGAGTTAGATTCATACTCATGGCCTTAAAAACAGCATTAAAAACTGTTCTCTTTCTCACTATTAAAGTCTTCCCAAGTGATCTGGCTATACCGTTACTCAGGTACTTAACAGGACTGACAGAACCAGACCTGATTCACTATTCATTTTCTATCATTTCAGTGCTACGTGTACAAAAATCAGAGCTGGAGAACCTTATTGAAACTGATATCAGCACCGCTTTAAAAATCCTGCTCGACAGGATATTTAACGTCTAAAGCAAATTGTACGGCAAGGTGTGTGTAACAAATGAGCACTGAAAAGACGCTTTTCTGTCTGGCTGTCTCTACGCATGCCCAGTGATACTATCGGTGGTGGGTGGGGGTTATCATAGGTACATCGACCAGTCTGTCATGAACTTGGTTTGTCCCTCCTGGGACCACTTTCAAGAGGTGCATCCCACAAGCTCTGCTGTTTCAGAGATGTGCAGATCTAGTCCTCTAACTGGGACAGTTTAGAGATCTCAGTTGAACAAATACATGGTTTTAGAATATGGGAGGAAATCAGAGCACCTGCACTACACCCGCAAAGACATGGGGAGAACATGGAGTCTCGGTAACTGTGAGGTAGAAGCTCTAACGACTGTGTCAACCATGTCAATTTTCAGCCATTTCAAAACACGGCAACGAAAAGAACCAATTGTTCTTGCACCTTACCATACTGTACACTGCCGTAACAAAATAATCAGCATTATTTGCTATTCTGTGGGTGGTCATTACAGGTAGAGTCAAGTCTATAGCTTGATTTTCACTTGTTTCATTTGAGGTGTTTTATTCACCTTGACATTTATTACAGCCGTTTACATTTATTTCAACATTTTACATGGATGAACTTGAATGACGAATTACATTTATGTCAAAAAAATATTTTATTTAAACAAAACAGAGCTGTAGTGCTTTAATTAGGCATTCCCAGAGTTCTAGTACAGAAACTAGTTTTGATCTTTTTTTTTTCTTTGTATCTCACTGATCTAAAGCTTTTTTTATGACTTTGGAGGAAGAATTTATATTTACATTAATAGTTCAAACTGATGCTTTTATCCAGAGTGATTTACAACTAAGAGGTAATGACCTTGCTCAATGCCCCAATAATGGCAGCTTGGCAGAACAAGGATTTGAACTCACAACCTTATAATTAGTAGTCGAGAGCATTAACCATTGAGCCACATCTGCCCCTGAAATTTAGGATTCAACACCAGCCATCTCCGTCATTTTGCTAGATATTATATCTAGTTATTGTTTACAATTACGGTTGTTTTTTTTCCAAGCTGAAATTTATTCCAAGCAAGCAGAAGAACTCTTAATACAACCTATCAGTTGCTTGAAGATGAGAGCAGCTGATTAAAGAAGTGGAATCAGGTGCTACTCCTGCTTTTTTTTTTTGGAAAACTACAGCTTCTCTGTATGGGAAACGTGTATCCGGAATGATTGAAAACCAGAGTATTGCTATCATGTATAGCTCTTTTCTTGTTGGTTTATATGCTTTATGATTATGCGCAAATAGGAGTTGGAGGATACAAAACATTTAACATGTTTAAAACACGACTGTGACCAATAACCTGTACTTTATTGATGGAATTACAAGCTGTTCATGGTCAGATTTGATTGTTTTGTAAATCACTGATAGCTTACCAAATATCTGACTGATGTATACACTCACTGGATAACAACTCACCACGGACCACGGACATGCACAAATAGCTCCCACACTTTCGTGGTCCACCATCCATGGCTATGATATATACTTCTGTCTTCTCCCGGACCATTTACAGAAGGAAATTTATCTCATTGTAATGGTGTAATGGAAAAAAACAAACCTGGACTATTGTGCAGGACATCGTGTTATCACAAGCAGGGCTTGCAACTGGCATTTTTCAGCAAGATTATGCTCACCCACACATGGCAAGGATCTCCCAGAAATGTCTTGGCCTGCTCGGTCACCAGATTTTATGGGAGCATTAGTGGGTCCAGCTGGGATGGGAGCTTTAGCAATTTATGCGTGAGCAGGATCTACTCCCGCAGCTGCATAATCTGTGGGCAAATGCGCCGCTGGATACCATACGGAACCTGTATGCCTCCATGCCCAAGCTTATCTTATCTTGCATCCAGGCTAGAGGCGGCCTAACACAGTGCTAGAGCCTAATTTCAATTATATAGTTTTGCCCAGTAAACTTATTCTTTTGTCCAGTATTGTAAACACTTAGATATATCATCATTCACACACAATGTTTATTTTAATTACAACAGCTTCTTGGTGAGTTTTTTTTTTTTTTTTTTTTTGCATAAACCTTTACAAAATATTATTTATTTTATGCAGTTGAAATCCTTCTGTATCCTTCTATAGTCATTTTAGCCAAATTCCCTCTATAATGTGTGGTATTGTATAACCCTAACCTGCTATAATGAATAGTAATGGGGATATAATGGAATTTGGCGTTCTAAATGGGTAGTTGAAACATTTTTCTTTATAAGGTACTTTCAGATAACAGGCTTTGCCTGTATCGTTTATAGAAGGAGATATAGAAGGAGAAAAATTAGCTGTCTTGCTGGTTTAGAACTGAAACTTGGACTTTTATTTAATTTCAATTCTACATAACAGTCATTTAGGTAATATAATTTACTGAGATTGGGACTTGGTTGCTGTACACATAGTTCAAATCATCCTGTGCATGAACCATTTAAATAATTTAAAGACTATATGGAATGTATGCTTCTCACCATATTCTAAAAAGCCTTCAACATTTGAATATTTTATTTCATACTCGAGCTTATTCCATGGCTATTTCCATCTTGGGGGATGGATTGGCTCAGTGGTTGTGGGATTCTAATCAGAATGCTGTGCATTTAATTTCTGGCTTGCCAAGCTGTCATTGTTGGGCCCTTAAGCAATGCCCTTGAACTTTAACTGCTCAGCTTAACTGTATGTCGCTCTGAATGAGGGTATTTGTTTAAGTCTATTAAGTGTATTTCAAACGTATGAAAATTCTTCATTTGTTATTTTCCTCTGTGGATTTTCTGTTGTCGCAGTGGTCTTTACTCATTGTCATAATACCGTCTTCACAGAAATGTAATATGCTACTGTTTATATGGATCAAAGCTCTTAGTAACCTGAGTGAAAGCCCTGGAGTGGTGTGTACATGTGGCTGAATGAGGAAATGATCCCTGCAGCAAACTGAGACTAAGGTGGTGAGAGTGGATAGGAACATGAATGACGCCTGTCATATTGAGTACAATAACTTGAATGTCATTATCTCTGTCAGGTTTTCTGGAGCTTTCAGACAGCCCACGTGTCTTCACACGCTTGAACCGAGCAGTGAACATGCTTGTTTGAATTGTTTAATTAAAGCTTTCCTCCTTTACACTTACATGCTGTTGCAGTTTTGAACACTTCCGCAAGGCCTATGCTGTTTCTCATAATTAAAAATGTCATGCCCTAATTTGTCTTCCTTAATTATGCCGGTATAGAGTGCATACCGAAAGGCATATTAGTTTTCGTTTATGAATATGAAATAAATGCATGCTCTTTGACTGTCCACATAGCTATCCTTCTTTGAACTCCATGCGTCATGTTTAATTGAGAATCCTTGAGGAAGCCTTGAAAAAAAAAAACTTTAAAGACGGGATATAATGATTTGAGTCAGCAGTAGTCTGCTTTAGGAATATGGACCACCTACGCATCTTCTGTGACTTTTGCTTTAATTGATGCAGTTAATTCAATTGATCAAGCCATTTAAGAGATGACTTCAGCCAAAAACACTATCTTAATGGATGTCTGAGTGGAAATCATGTTAGATCTTTACCTGGGTTGTGAGTAAATGTTTCTCTTTAATGCTTTTAATCTTTCTCCCTTTTTCCGTATTGGCAGGCCTTAAGTCGTGAGAAGACTTTCCAGTCAGACGGTGAAGGCAACCAGGTGTTCAAAGGCCACAGGTAAGATGAAGTTTGTTTTCTGTGTTCCATTACTCTCTGAGAACAAGAGTAATCCAAGACTTCTTTAGTGTCTTTCTATTTACAACTCCTGTTTACTTAGTTTCCTGATTTCTGCAGGAATTTGGTGACATGTCTGTCTGCGTCCATGGACGGCACACTGCTGCTGTCAGGCTCCCATGATGAAACTGTTAGGATGTGGGATGTCCAGAGCAAGCAGTGTGTCCGCTGCATAAACCACAAAGGTGAGTTTCTCTCTCACCTCTAACAACAGCTGGTGTTTCTGTCCTGCTCCCTTGACTGATAGCCAGTCATGCTCTTTGCCTCCTCAAAAATGCCTACCAGTGCTCAGTCGTGCTTGTAGCCTCCTCTCTTTTCTGACAGATGATCCATCAATGCACCGTGCATTTTTGGAACAACGTGTCTGATCAGTTTCATCATGCTACTTTGCTTATGACCCATCCTGGACTGGCTGATAAGACAGTAGTTGCAACTCTTTTTGTATTTTGCCTGGGTTGATGTATCCCAGTGACTGACATGATAAAGAGGATGACTTCCTCACCTTTTTTGAGATCTGTTGGGAATTCCATAATGTATGTGCGTTTCCCTTCACATCTCGTAGCCTAGAAGTGAATTTCCATAAAATCAGTAGCTCAGATAATTTAGCATAGGTAAGTGTTATTTTTCAATGTCCAGCATTAAGAACTTTTTTGCTTGGTATTGGGTTCCTCTTAGGCAGTCTTATTCCTATAATATATGAATGAGCTGGACCACAAAGGCTTCCAGTCTGTTCATGTTTTTAAGCTTTTTTTTTATCTTACTATTAGACTAATTCATAGACCTAAGTTGATGATTGTCAAATGACACATTTAGTCAGCACAACCTGTGCAGGTTGTAAAATAACCAGAAAGAGTGCATTTACATTTGCAAAATGACTTTTTTTTTCAAATGTAAATGCACTCTTTCTGGTTATTTTTCTGAATTCACTGTATTTGGGGAAAAAATGCTAACAGACATCATGTCCGTAGGTATTTAACACAACTTGTGGCAGAAATTACAGCCTCAACTTTTCCTGTAAGCAACAATAAGTATTTGTATTCTTGCTTCTCACTCTGACTGGCAGAGCACTTAAAGTTGAGAAATATTCTTGGGTCATTCTGCATGCGCAACATGTTTGAAATCTATAGAGATTTTCAATATTTAGGCCAGGAGACTATGAAGTGCATTTCAAAATATTGATCTTTCCATCTTTAAGTAGTTCAAGGCTGATTTAGAGGTATAGTGGGGGCTAAAGAGTGTACTAGTGAAAATGAATGTTTAGATCTTAGTGGAGAAGGTTTCTTCATAAAGTGGAAATATGTCCCAAAACACAAATCAATGCTTTGCAGCTGCCCGATGGTCAACGATGATCAATGGATGTGGACTGTGATAGACTACTGTCTTCTATAGTCACCAGACCTAAACTCCACTAAGCATTTATAGAGAGACAAGATAACATGGATCACGAGATCTTGTGAAGTGCACCTCAAGTGCACACTGTCATTACAGCTAAATGTGTCCCCATGCCAAGTAATAATAAAGTCCATGCATGTATTTTGTTTATCTGCTTTTCTCTCAAATTGGTATGCAGCTTAAATGCTTTGGAATGAATTTAATGAATCTATATGAAATAATCTAAAATTAGAACCCCCTCATTTACTCACTCTCCCCGAATATGTTTTTTGGAACTTTTATTGTGTTATCCTTTTCCTCCTGTTTCATCGCCAATTCAGCAGTGACTTCCAGGATTTGTTAATATGTGGTAGTGGAATCCATTACGGTATTTCCTCTATCTGCAGAAAATTCCTGTCTGCCACACAACCCCGATGCATAACAGAACCACCAAACAGTCGGTCTGTTCTGGACCTAAAATGCTTCTACATTTACATTACATTACATTAATGTCATTTAGCAGATGCCCTTTTCCAGAGTGACTCACAGTCTCACAATCGAAGCAGTTGTAGGTAAAGGGCCTTACTCAAAGACCCGACAGTGGCAGCTTGGCAGAGGTGGGAGGCAGGTGGCAGGGGTGTTTCTAAATTTTTTTCTCCAAGAATGCCTTCAGTTATTGTTGTAATTATTGTTTAATTAAACCCAACCATCTGGCTTACGTGTAGCGTTGACTTATGAAACTTCAGGGTCAGGTTTAGACCGTGGTAAAAATAAATAAACAAATAAATCTGTTGTGAGCAGCTTCGCTATCAGTTCTGTAGATCTGAGTGACTGATAACTCGGATAGCTATGGAGATCTCAAACCTAAAGGGGTAGGAGAACTAGGCTTTGATGTTTGCTTACATCGCTCACCTGACACAGAATTACCAATGGAAAGATGCGGTAATTAAACAAGCTTCAGGAGCTTTATGGATTTGCGTTAATAGCCTGCCCTGAGGTTGTCGTTCATTCCCCTAAATCTCACCAATCCCTTTTAAATCCTAAAGGCTGTTCAGCCTAGTTTCCTCCTCCTATTGTAGACAATGACAGTAAATCATTATAAGCCCATGTTATCAGATAAGAGTTTTATTCAAATATTTTAGGCCCTTATTTAGTTTTTGCGAATTTTTAAGAATGATGTAGCAACACATTTACATGCATTTCCACCTTTGGTTCTGCACTGGAACAGTAAGGCTAATGCGGTACATCATATAAATCTTCCTCACCCTTTTCTAAATGGATATTTACAGACCTTCCTCAAACCACGTAGTGGCTAGATGTGATTAAAGATACGCTATTACTGAGAACTATAATGATAACCTCAACTTAATCATGCTGTTCAACAGAATGGCCACTTAGGATAATATGTATCACTTGTTTTGTTTGTATTGTACTGGAATTTTTTTTAATTTGCTTTCCACTAACTGCATGCATGAGTACATAAGCAGGAACATTTTAAGTGTTGCACAGTATAAGTGTTGACTTGACATATATAAATACACTTTATTGCCAAAGGTTTTTGCTTACACATCCAAATTGTCTGAATCAGGTGTTCCAATCACTTCCATAGCCACAGGTGTATAAAATGAAGCACCTAGACCCAGACTGGTATTACAAACATTCGTGAAAGAATGGGTCGCTCTCAGGAGCTCAGTGAATTTCAGCATGGAAATGTGATAGGATGCCACCTGTGCAACGAATCCAGTCGTGAAATTTCCTCACTCCTAAATATTCCACAGTCAACCGTCAGCTGACAGTAAACTGACGGAGCAGGGTCAGCGATTGCTGAAATGCATAGTGTGAAAAGGTCACTAACATTCTGCAGATTCAATCACTACAGACCTCCAAACTTCATGTGGCCTTCAGATTAGCTCAAGAACAGTGCACAGAGAGCTTCATGAAATGGGTTTCCATGGGCGAGAAGCTGCATCCAAAGCCATACATCACCTAGTGCAATGCAAAGCATTAGATGCATTGGTGTAAAGCACGCCACCACTCCCTCTAGAGCAGCGGAGGCACATTCTCTGGAGTGACAACTCACGCTTCTCCATCTGGCAATCTGATGGAGGAGTTTGGCGGATGGTTTGGTGGAGGGGGGCGGTGGTTACGGTGTGGGGTTGTCTTTCAGGAGGCTGGGCTTGGCCCCTTAGTTCCATTGACAGGAACTCTGAATGGTTCAGCATACCAAGACTTTTTGGACAATTTCATGATCCCAACTTTGCGGGAACAGTTTGGAGCTGGCTCCTTCCTCTTCCAACATGACTGTGCACCAGTGCACAAAGCAACGTCCATAAAGACATGGGTGGAAAAATCTGGTGTGGATGAACTTGAGTGGCCTGCACAGAGTCCTGACATCAACCTGATAGAACACCTGTGGGATGAATTAGAGTGGTGACTGAGAGCCAGGCCTTCTCTTCCAAAATCAGTATGTGGATGGTCAAAGATCCCCATAAACACACTCCTAAACACATATATATATATAGAAAGAAAGAGAGTATAATATATATATATAGAAAGAAAGAGAGTGAGAAATGAGCGCAACAGACCTAAAAAGGATTTCCTCATTGTGGAACTATATATTCATCTAAGTGCATGGCTGAAATGTTTGCAAACATACATAAAAAGTGTGCATTGTGTGCATGAGTCAGCAGATGTCTAGCTTAATGACTGATTTACTCTTGCAGAATATGAAGGCAATGACAGAGGAGGTGGACAAATTCGTTCTTCTTTCCCATACCGATCAGGTTAAAAACAGCCAAAACAAACACATCACCTTACTTCAAGACTATGAGAACTCATTTGAAGAAGATGATGAAGAGGAAGATGAAGAAACTCATCTAACAGAATTAGGCTTTATTGGCAAACTAGATTGCTATCCAAACCCAAATTACAAAGGACAGGTGCTTAAACTTCACGAACCTGTGGAAGTAGAATATAGAAGTGAAGTAGAAAGCGGTGAGGTCAGCATACCCTCATACAAAAGTGGCATGTTTTTTGAAAATAGAGTGTTAGAGAATGTAGTTTTAGAGAATGAAGGGACTAAATGAAGGGAATAAATGTTATGAAGTGCATTCATAACATTTTGTTAAAAGCATATTTAACTATGGACTATGATCTTTAAGTGAAAGTTTCCTTGGTGATACCACCACTGTATAATCAGAAGTCTAAAATCTGACTCCTAATATGACAGCTGAATTGGTGAAATCTCTGACTGACAGACTGTAGTGCTTTACATGCTGAAATTTTTTGTTATAAACACTGACTTGCCACAAATCTTAACTCAGTTTACCATATTCAGGTTTAACGTGCAGCTGATTAGTTACATAGGTTACATTACAGCAAATGCCAGTAATTAAGGGCTTGTATGTGTGTGTACATACAGCAAAAACATTTTGAACTTCAAATTGACAAAAGTTAGGTTTTACAATCGAGTAGATGACTGCTACCCTGCCAAGCTTCTGTAAAATGTCCACAAATTTTTATTAAATGGTCCTCAATTAGCACTGAGACAACTACACAGGTTAAAAACCTTTATACATTGCATTTGGGTCGAGACTTTGGTGTTAGCCTATAGTTTTCTCCTTACATATTTATGTGCACTTCTTCCAGATTCATCCGGAATATTTTGAGTCACTTGCCTTTTTTAAAAACAATAATACACTGTACTCATTCGACGGACAGAGTCAGGACCAGTAATTCCAGAGTGAAGCGTCTTATAACTGTATCTGTGTATGCATGCTCAATATTACTGTCATTTAAGATTTAAACACACTCCAATTCAAGCACTGTTCATTTCCAGCTGTTAGACCTTTGAACTAGGTTATTAACCAATCATTTCCTAATTAATTTTCCAGCTTTCATCTATTACATCTTGTATTATTGTGTAATTTATAATTGTGTATAATTGTAAGATAGCCTTCTTTAAACTGTCAATTGTATTACTGACATCTCCTTTAATAACTGTATTATGTCTATTATGTCTGTATATTATATAACTGGATTATGTCTCATTAGTCATTTATGATAAATATATAATATTAAATGCACTGTATATAATTTTGTTTTTCAATTGCATTTCTGTGTATAAAATAATGTAAAACCACATGGACCTTTCTGAACTGAACTGAAAATGCTGAGCTGCAAAAGTAATTAGCAAAATCAGTTTGTTAGATCCAATGGAAATAACCTTGTTCTGAGAAACAACATATCAGCTTCTCAGCAATTGGTTCAGTTGGCTGTGATTACTCACTCAACGCCCAGTTGTGGTGACAGGTATTGTCTTTAGTGTGCTTCAATCAGGGAGCTTCAATACACTGCATTGCTTAAAAGAAAATAAAACAGCTTTTGTGAGTCTGGATGTTTAAGCATGCATTAGCTAGAAATGACGATAGACAAATGTGACATACTTTTTCAAACCATGAAACTGATTGCAGCAAGTTACTATGCCGACAGTGAGTGTTAAGAATGGTGAACTCACCACAGATCGGATATAGATCTGTTTACAATATATTCAGATAAGCATCAAGAGGAAATGAATAAACCATATCTGACCTTATATTTGATTTGGTGGTTATCGTATCAGTTGTAACAAGTAACCAACTTCAAATAAAAAAATATCATATATATATATATATATAAACTGTGTTTATATTAAAACTTTTTTAAAGATAGTAAAATTATACCCAACTTATAATCAGCATATACATGCAGACACAACTTTCAAATCGTATTAATGGCTGAATACTGAATGCTCTGTTTTGTATATAAAATAAAGCATGTCAAATAGGTAAACGCTAAGATTTTTTAAATATACAACCACAAAGTTTTAAAAGTTGGGACAGTATGGAAAAAGTAAACTTAGCAAAAATGCTGCTTTCCTTGCATTTACTTTGACTTTTATTTTATCGCAAACAGTATGAACCCAAGATATTTCAATATGTAAGCTTAAGCTGAGCACCCATGTTCTCCGATTACTCTCCAGTGAGGGTCAGTGCTCTGCGTGTGTGTGTGTGTGTGTGTGTGTGTGTGTGTGTGTGTGTGTGTGTGTGTGTGTGTGTGTGTGTGTGTGTG
>JAUZST010054428.1:0-24234 GCA_034779995.1 Parotocinclus haroldoi | reverse complement strand
TATAGTTCTTGCCTATTTATATATATAAATAAAAGAGTTAGAGGACACCATGTCCTGAATAATCTTTAAGCTTAGGGAACGACTACCTAATTATTATTACACCAACAAGCCCTGTATGGAGAATGCAAGACTAGAGCAGGTCTTAAATCTGTTTTGGATACATTCACTACTGCATCACTAGCTATGTTTAGATACTTGCTCAAGTATTTCATTAGTTTAAATGTTTGGATTGCTAATAAACCGTTTTTTTTCTCCATTTCATCAAAGTGAGTCATTATTAAATCTGTAAGTGTGCTTTCTTTTTCCAGAAACACTGAAATACTGATTTCAGAAATCTAAAATATTGCAATATGATTTCCCACTCATATATTTAAGAACCTTAAAATCTTAATAAAATTAAAGCTTATGTTTAAAAATAATAATCAAAATTAAGATTAAACTTCAGAAGCAGTTGCCTTTGAAAGTACTCACTAGGATGGGAGCATTAATTCTATAATTAACTTCACTCTGATACAATAGGATAAATATGAAGAACCGGACTGTCTTAGAATGGGTGAATCTGGACTAATTTACCTATTTTAGGACAGTTTGATGTTTGGAACATTGTTAAACAGTCACTACAACCAGGAGTCTATCGCAGAGTCTTAAAACTCTGAATTAGGCCAGAACATACTAGGCCAACCATTATTGGAAATTACAGACCAATATTCATTCATATGATAATTGGAAAAGTATATATTCAAATAGGTGAATATATACATATATATATATATTCAAATCTCCATTCAAACCACATGCTTCCAACTCAGGTCCTTCACAGCACCAAAACACCACTGATTAAAGCTTTTTAATGATATTAAAGTTAATAAAAATTCAGATCATGCATTTCTACAACTGGAGTTCTAGTAGACCCTAGACAAAGTCGACCATGAGATTTAGCTCAGTGGCTCCACATTAAACTCGTTCCAGTCCTATATAAGTAGCAATGAATACTCTGTTGCACTCTTCATCCAAGAGTCATGTGGAGGTACCACAATGTTCCATTATAATAACAATGTTGTTTGATCTTTACATGCAAAAACTGACCAGAATACTCCATAAATAGAATATTTCCTTTCATCAGGAAATTGGAAAGGGGACCTTTTCTAATTATGACCTCATCCTATGGAACACACTTCCTGATGATCGGAGGGATCTGAACAATCTTAAGACATTTAAGAGGAGGGTTGTTTGGGTTAGCTTTTTTGTAATGTATTATCTGTTTCAATTTTGCTTTATCTTTTTATTGCGTCTGTACTTTGAAATGTTTCTATTTTATTCTAATGTATTCTACTCTTTTTTTCCTATTATTTTCTACTTTTTTGTTTTTAACCCTCCATTGTATTTTGTTTATTTTACGTGATAATTTATGTTAAGACCTCTGTGAAATGTTATTTATATATAGCTCATTATTATTAATTCAACAATTCTGCTGCCTTTGAATGATATGTGATTTTGTCCTCACTATTTAATATTTGTATGATCATAATTCCTGTACATTCCTGCCAATATTTTGTGTGGTTTAATTATGAATTTACTCACAATTATTAGAAAGCTATACTTTCTTATGGCTACAATTGTATATTTTGTGTTTATCCAAGATAACCTTTCTGGAGCCAGCTAGGGCTTGTTAAATTGAGTGAAATGAAGTCAAAAGTTCCCTACAGAAGTATTGTTTAAACGTTTTTGCAGATTTCCAATACATATCCATACCTGTCCCCCTGAGTGATATTAAAATTCAGACTCTTCTGATAAACAGAAATCTAAACACAATCTACTCTGCAGATAATAAAATAACTGCAAAAATGATATTAATGAAAAACACCCATATTCAATCTAGAGCAGGAGTGCACAACTTCTTCTAATTATGGGCCAATTTCACATTAACACCTACACCTGAGAACCACTCATTTTTACATATGTCTCCACACAAATGTGCAATACATTGTGGTACTATGGTACTATTGCATGATATCAGATACTTACAATAAATATCTTGGTCAATGGGAGATTTTGCAGTGATGTCAAAATACGTGGTGTTGTTTATTCTGCTTTGTAACTGGCAGTATAAATTATTGTACATAACAATTCGTCATTGAATTGTTGTTCTTAAAATACTAATGTTTTTAAATGCATCTTTGGTCTCTGGGCAAATGACATCACAAACCTCCAACATACAGTCTTTAACAAATTCTCCATCAATAAAGGGGCCACCAAATTTTGCTCCGAGCTTAGCAATCCTGCACCTAGCAATGGTACATGCTTTGGACTCCTGTCTCTCTTTTCAAACACGCCTTGTTGACTCACTAGTTGCTTTTTTAGTGCTTCAATTTTTTATTTTTTTATTTTTTGCTTTCTATTCTCACCTGGGAGATCTTCAAGTTTTGGGTGTTTTGTTTGGTAATGCCTCCGTAAATTATATTCTTTTGCCATGGCCACGCATTCCATGCGCACCACACAGGAGAAAACGTGAACAATTCAGGGTTAAATGTCCTATGTTCAAGATCCACTTTTCCTTTTTTACTCGTACTTGGTTTGGACAAAGACATGATACCGCTGAATAATTCATATTTACCCATATTAGTGACTTTTTGCTGTTGTTGTCCCAGTATTTGGTGTTGGAAAAAAGACACAACCGCGTGCTTCAGTGCTGGATGGCGATGCATAATGGGACGGGAAAATGATTCAAGTTGTGAAAAGTAAACACCAGGCGGAAGTGTTCCGCAATGTCATCACACTTCCCAATTAATTTAAAGTGGTGGCATTATTTATTAAAAATGCACCAGCACTTAAGTTGGCAGGATGTTGTGCACCCTTGTATACAAGAAAACGTTGTCTAAACACAAAGCTGTAGTTACTATGTCAGAGCAGTAGATGGCAGTAGACACTTTATTTGGAAATATGTGGCCAAAATGGAACAAAACATTATTTCAACCTCCCCCATTGCTAATTGGTTCATAACATGAAGCATATCAACATGGAGTATCCATTAAATATAGAATGGGTTATACTCATTGTGGCATTTTAAAGTTTTAATAGTCTACATCTTCCCAACAAGTCAGTTTACCAAATTTCTGGCCTGTCCTCCTATAGAAGCCCATGAGTGGTTTGGAAACTTTGATGGAGAACCGGACAGCCTTGCACTTACCCTTGACTAATTTCATCTGACACCAATGAGATTAATTAGAATGGCAAATGTGAGTCAGGACTTACTGTCCAACATCTGTGCTTGACCTCAAACCAGTGTCCCACATTCTACTAGAAAGAACTGTCAGAAGAGAGAAGGCTGTTTTAGCAGCTTGGGGGGATAACCCCATGTTTTTGGGTGTCGATTTTGCATGTCCAGAAAAGTTTGCCTATATAGTGTCATCATAAGTGTTATTTATCTAATAAATAAAATATAACAGTAGAATTCACTGAATCCATGTTCACATCTGGTGTCACACCCTATTCACTAAATAACAACTATTAGTCCAGCACTGGTGGGCTGTGCCCCATCAGTCAGTGTTGCCAGCACTTTTTAGCATATGTTCTCCCAGTATATACTATATAAATATACTGCGCACAAAAATTAGGGGATTCAAAATTAAATATTCTTAATGAAATATCCCCTAATTTATACGTGCAGTGTATATAGATAGCTCGATAAGACAGATAAGATAAGACTTCATCTTATTGATCATTCCTAATAATTGGTCAGGTTTTTGAGACCATGGTTAGTAGTGGGCTACGGCAAAGACACTTGTTTATAGGATGGGTTACAGTTATGGTTATGAATGCTTATGATATACCATTTTCTAAAAACAAAACTCATGTTACCATATAGCCACCTCTTAATTCCTCCACACCGTCTTAGTCTCGGCTATGAGTACTTTTTCCTGACTTCAATAATACCGTGCCTCTCCACTACCGCGACAAGTTTAGTAGATGTTTCGACACACACAGGGTTTTAATGGCATTGTTCCAGCCCACGGCATAAATACCCGTGAAGATTGATACAGGCATTTTCCTCATATTTCACATAGCTATGGTTTACAATCAGGAAATCAGGACAATACAACGATAAAGACGTTCAGAAATGTGCAATCTGGTGAGAATTGAACCCTAGACTTACTGACCCAAAGTCCATTACCTTAACCACTGAGAAATTACAGTTTCCCCAAATATTCATCAAAGAATAAGCATAATGAGATCACTGACACATAGCCAGACTGGACTTCAATGAGCTTAAACACAAATGCAATTGTTATAATACTGTCTGTTTTACCAGTATAAGATTCCAGAGCTTTGGTTATCAAGTATGTGGCGGCCTAGTGGTTAAGGTACTGGACTAGGGACCAGATGGTCAAGGGTTCAAATCCTCCTCTGCCACAGTTGGGTCCCTCTGCAAGACCTTGAACCCACAATTGCTTGGATTGTAACTGTAGTAATTGCATGTGGATAAGGGGGTCTGCTAAATGCCATGAATCTAAACTTAGAGTAGCTCAGTTCATTTATTAACCCATCTCATTTTCAGTGTTTAACATTACCAGACACCTTAACACTACTACTCTCAGTTAAAATAGTCTGGGAACAGGGTTGGTAGCTGGACGCAGTTTTATCATACGTCACGTTATCGACTTATATACTTGTGCATTTTCACAATGCACAGTGGTAAGTAGTTGCCCCAACGATACAGACTGAGGGTGGTAGAGGACCTATAATACATAGTTTTATCTTTATAGCTTAGGCGCCATTTCGGACACGGTTGTTTGTTTTGACAGATCTCTTCTCTGCTTAGTGCGCGTGCGCTGCGCTCCACGCCACCATCCGCGTGACTGTCTGTGGGCCTGTTCTTTGACGTCATACTCTGCTGCTGAGACAATGGGATTTTTGAGTACAGTGACTTGCTTATATTACCGTAATGTTTAGTGATGAATGTACAGCTAAATAAGAAATACTTCAGAAATACTACAGACGAATTTTTCACTGTATATAAGTGATTACACGTTTCATTAATATATGTTTTATTAATATTCTGAACAGGTTTTTTTTCTAAGTAAAAGGTAGTACGTGTTAGACGTGCGAGCTATCTAATGTGCCACACCCCTTAAAACTGGTTTTTCCTCTTCTGAAGAGAAAACTGCAATAACACCAACGTATGAGCAACACACATTTTAAAGTGAAAATATTTCCTTGTACGAAAAAGAAACTCATAATGAACCAGATACAAGGGGCATTTTCCACAGCTCATTTGTTTATATGAATATGCATTCACACTAAGACAATTCATTTATTTGGTAGGTGGGAGGAAAGGGGAGTAAACTCACTGGGACAGGCAAACACCACACAGGCGGAGTCTGAGGTGGGGATTGAACCAGATCTCTGGAAATGTGTAGCCACCACACTGCCTGATTGGCGTAGTAAAATGTTAACATGTGGACAAAAACGTGACTATGGTGGACTATTAGTTTACAAGATAACTTTGAC
The DNA here is from genome assembly GCA_034779995.1 of Parotocinclus haroldoi. Lineage (NCBI taxonomy): Eukaryota > Metazoa > Chordata > Actinopteri > Siluriformes > Loricariidae > Parotocinclus > Parotocinclus haroldoi. Next base: position 18,726 of record JAUZST010054428.1, on the reverse strand, counting down.
ATCATGGCAAAATTGTACGTCCAGTTCAATGGATCAGAGTCCAGTCGGGTTAACAACTATTAACATTGTGATAATAGGAAATAAATAATTGTAAACAACCTTAAAAAGCTGGTCATCTCAATAGTCAAGATCAGAATTCCATCATTAATGTGTGTAAACTTACAAGCCTTGTTCGCTCAGTAGCTTGTTTTGCTACGTAGCAGTAGTATTGTTTTTTGTGCAAGTTACTCGTTTGTTTGTATGAGTTCCTGCTACTTCTTTGCAACAATCTGTGACATGAACAAATGCCACTGGTAAGTATATGTGACTGTGCTATTAGAAGTAGTACTGCTTTGTTTGCCCCAGCACACCACCTGCATCTTTAGATCCATCATACTATTATAAGTGTTATGGTTTACCCCTACAGAGGTCATAACTGTACTGTATTTATTGTGAATTTCTTCTTGGTCTAGTGGTTAAAGTATTGGACTAGAGACCAGAAGGTCCATGGTTCATATCCCACCTCTAGCATAGATGGGCCTCTGAGCAAGCTCCTTAACCCACAATTACTTGGACAACAAAAACCATGTGGCTATGGTAATGATAGTCAGATCAAGGTTTCGGTCCGCAGAATGTACAGTGGCTGTTAAATAGCACGTACCTTCAGTCCATCATAAGAAAAAACACTTTCAATGCAAAAACTGCACAGTTGGATTTCAGTGAGGAGTTTGCCATTTTATGTTACGTTAATGTTATGTTTTTAGTCCATTTTAAGCAAATAAGAAATGTGCCTCTACCACATCACAAGCTCAGAAATCCGTACTCATTCCTAAACACAAGCACAGTATAACGTTTATGTAGGACACGCACATTAGGGTTACCACGGTCATCTCACTGGCTCAAACCGCGTTGTGTTTTCCTGGGTGCAGACAGGCCGCAACGTGACCGCTTGAAACCCGTGCGCTAGCTCCTCCTCCTCCGTCCAATCAGAGTCGAGCTGGGCGTGAATAGGCTGAGCTATGATCTCGTATGCAGCCAATCGCAACGCGAGCTTTGGGCATGTTTCAGAAAGACGCGCAAAGAACGTGTTCTCCTGCGTGTCTGAAAACTCGGAAAGTGTGCCACACGATAAGCGCTCCAAGCGAGGGTTCATCCAACGTCAAGCTCACTTCCATCTGCTACAGGTTAGGACCGAAGGTCCAAGACTGCAGTTCATTAGAGAGAAGACGTTACAGTAAAATCCAGGATCTGCTCGTGTCATTGTTTCTACCTGTAGATCTCCTGGCGAGGTAAGATCTACGATTTACTCGATTACAACGAGAATGTATGCGTTTTAACACTTAGAGCTAAATATTATATTCGGTAGACCATTAATCTTAAATACAGCCCATTAGGTACAACCAAACAGCGCATTTTACAGACCTGTGTGTATGATCAATAACACCTGTTCACTGAACGCGCAATATGTTAAACTTTTAACAACTGGCGGAAGATGTATGGACAAAAGTATTGGGAAACAATCGATGTATTTACAAAAACGTCTGTATACATGGTTCGTTCCAAAGAGCTCACGGAATTAGAGTTTTGTCCTTTAATACTCTGCTCACAAAAATTAAGAGTTAGTAGTCTTCCCACCTAAACAACAATTAACTGTATAGTGACAGTGTTTAGGAACCACAGCAACACGGCCACAAAGTGGAAGAACACAAAATTACAGAGTTGAAACAGTACTGGGGCGCATGGAGCATAAGTCACCAACACCCTGATGACTTAATAACTGGTTTCCAGTTCTCCTCAGACAGTAACATGAGCACAAAAACGGTTTGCTGGGGCTTTTAGGGAATGGGGTTTCCATGGCTGGCAGCTGCATACAAGTTGGGCAATGCCAAGCATTGACTGGAGTGGCATAAAGCATATCGCCACTAGACTCTGGAGCAAATGTTTTGTGTAGTGACAAATCACACATCTCTGCCCAGGAGCCTGATCAAACAAGTCTTACTTTGGGGAACGCAAGAAGAAGGTTTCCTGCTTGACTGCATTGTGCCAGCTGTAATGTTTTGATGGAGGAGGGGTGATATGGGCAAATGTCTTCCCAGAAGAGTGGAAGCCGTCATCGCTGCAAAGGAGGACCATACCTTTAATACCTATAGATTAAGAACAACATGCCGTAAAAGCTCTGCAGTTGTCCCAATACTTTTGTCCCTAGTCTGTATTAGCCCATTTGCCTTCCTTCACATGTAAATTGTGACTTTAATGAAGGTGTTATCCATGATTGATGAGGATCATATAAGCAGATGTCCAAAAATCACAGCCGTAAGGAATTAATAGAAGTGGTAATATTGATTTGTGAATTCTGGAGTAGAGGAAGAAGAAAAAGAAGAATTAATCTAGTGGTGCACTGGTTGAGGAACGGTATTCACAGTGAGAAATTGCTGGTAAAGTTGCAGTCAGAGTAGTGCCAGTGGCATCATGTACAGAAGTAGAAGGAGAAAACATCAAGTTTAAGATGTTCAAGTTTTTCAGGATAGTGAAGGTGAAACCTACTGATAAGTCACTACAAAAAGGGAAAGGCAGTGTACATTTCAATTGTATGTCAGTCATTGTGGAAAATGATGATTGTGCAGATCTCACATCTGCTTGTGGCTGCAAAAACAATGGTTTGATGATTATGTCATTTGATTTCACATTTTATGCTGTAGGTTTCACTATATACAGGGCATGTTATATACAAGTATCTGTACATCCGCAATTTCTGGGTACTTAAGTTGAAACCTTGGCGCAAAAGCGCACACATTTGGCCATTTTAGTGAGGGAGGGGGTCAAATTGGGGTAGCTGCACCTGGCAATTTAATAGTAACCACTTCCAGACCCTAAGTGGCGGACTGGCAGCAGGTCCAGGGAACGCATTTGCCAGCATCCCGCCATATCTGGAACAGCCTTTCAAATCCCACACAATGTAATACGCTCGCTTGACTTGGAGCTTAGTACTGGATGTGCTGGACAGTTTCTTGAGGTTTCAAGACCTGGATGTGTTCAGCAATGTGAAGGTTGGGTTTGCTGAATTCTGCAATGGGTTGAAAACTTATCTAGGGTGTAGGTCAGTGTTTCCAGAATGTGGGTCTGTTACAACTCCATCCAGGGCATGTAATAAATATCATGGTTAGATATCTGTATCATGTTACTGAGTCATGTGCAGGCAAAGAGATTCCCACTCACTTTGCAAGTCAATATGAGTGAAATGTCACATCAGGCACTGAATGGAATTGTCCTCACAGTACTGTGGACTTTCTCAGATTCATGGCTTGATAGGGAAAAAGAACCAGCTGCTTTCTACCGACAGCAAACTTGTACAAATTAAAATCTGGATCTTTCATAACTCTTCCGTGCCTTTCAGTGTTATAAAGGTGTGCCCCGTTTAATGACCATCATTAGGTTCTGTGAAATAGCAATGCAAATGTCACATACCATTGGAAATACAAGAGGAACTACATTTATAGAACATCCCTAAAATGATAGGGAATACAGTACTCTGTACTGTTATGGTCCTGTTTAGGGGAAAGTGGTAACACTTAGAATATTAGGATAGACCTGATACTTTTGTTCGATGGAAGCCAAAAATGCATCGATAGCAGTTCAACAAGTGAATATGAACCAGATTATGTACACTACTCACAAATTATTATAATGTGGATGCTTGTAATATCACCCAATTTTTATAATGAGTATAATTATAGGTGAGAGAGAACATACAGGTAGTGGGGGGGGGGGACGTACTACTTACAATAGGACAGACATACACTTGCACATGGCATTAAAAGCGCATTACAAATAAGTAGCAGACTACCATAGGACCGAGTTAGAACAGTCACTAATCTAAACATAAGCTAATGAGAAAGCAAGACCATGATCTTTAACGTACTCACACAGTGTCAGCACTCAAACTCTTAACTCCTGCCTTTGCTTGTGGAGCCACACCAATGAATGGCTATCAGGGTGACCAGAGTGAAAACAAATTTTCTACTGGAATACATTTTCAGTTTTTCTTTTAATATACATTTCATATTCTCTGGTTGCATTTTAATAAAGAGCATAAGATATATATGGTCATTATCCCATTACTAAAACAACTGGATATCTAATCAAATGGTGATCCAACACTCCTACACAGTACTATAAATGTACATTATAACAATAACTCAGTTGTACATACGCATAACTCCAATTTAATGATTATAATCATTGTAAAGAGGTCTAATTTTCAGGGCCTCCAACCAAACCGGTTTTACTCCCCATTACTCTGTGTTGAACTGCTCCTGAACTGCTAAGCGGAGAACCCTAACAGTCTTAACGCCTTCACAAATGTCACCGGGCCCATGGTCACTAGTTATCGTGCTCAGCTAAATTAAATTCACATATTAAGTGCTGCAATTTATTAAATTACAAAAGCAAGGAACTGAGGGTGGGGGGGCTCAAATCATGGCCCCTAGACTTTGGCCCCTCTAACCTCAATCCAATTTAAATGAACCATCGAAGCAACAGGTAGGCCTGGGATTAAATTAGCAGTCTTGTTTATATTTCATTTAACAACATTACTTCCTGCATCACCTTCCAGGTCACCTTTTTAAAGTATTGAAATAAAGAAACAAAACCTGTTTACAAAATTACCACAGAAATGAAGAAGCATTAATCATTTTAAATGACTTTTTAAAAGTCTTCAGAGCACAGTGGTACACAAGAGGCATTTGCTCATTTCTACACAAAGTTGATTCTAGTGGGTGAAGAGGACTGTTCATGACTGGTCAGATCAGGACTCATTTCTGCCTGTATGTGTATGTTGCGTTTTTTTGAAGACCAATCATTTGCCAATTCTCTACTTTGCTACTCATTTTCTACATATTATGAGATATCAACTTCACTTTATTACCTCTTCTTAATCCATGAATCCTGTCTGAAAACCCACAGGCATTTATAGATCATTCGTCCCTGTACAACTACCTGCATGAGCCTCAAGTTACCACAAAGTAGCTTTTGTCCGAGGAGCAGATACTTGTACATGGAACATGTCACATGTAATGCACGTAAACGTTAACATAAACGTTCACAAACATCAACGCAACGACACAAAGTAAACAAGACTCATGCAGCAGTAAGGAAGCGAAGAGTGTAAAACTGTTCATTAGGTCAATCATACACATAGTTGCCAAGAAAACCATGTTAGCATATCTGCTAGTTTAGCTTGCAGCTACTCTTAACACAACGCCAAATACACAAAGATTAACCAGAGAGACAACAAAAAGGAAGCACGAATTCAATAAGAGTTCAATAAACATTTAAAACAGATCAATTGTAACAAAGAAAGAGACTGTTAGCATAGAAAAACATGGTAACTTAGCAAACCCACAAGCATTCTCACTACAGCAAAAACAAACTAACTTTATTTACACTTTATTTCAAATGCATTTATTGCCAGTACATAGTCATTACATTATTTTTATTAATTAACTTCTTGTATGAAATAATATTAAATTGACATTTGTATTTGTCTATAATTTAAATAACAACTTAATAAAATAACTATTTAAAATGGTTGGTTGCTGAATAACATACCTGCTGCAAACATCCAGCAGCCTCCATAGGGGTTCAAAAGACCTGATCCTTGGTGGTTCATTGGTTATGTAGAGTGTAGTTCCCGCCAAAATTGGAAGGGTGCATTATGCTGTAAATGTGAAGGGGGGGGTCTTTGGTTGGACATTGGATTATTTTAAGAAAATAGTTTTATCCTGATACTCAACATTTGTTTGAGCATTTGGGATACTTGTGTATTTTGTAGTTATGTTTTATTTTAACTGTTTTTTAAATTAAAATAACATTATAATTATTTGCAATAACTAAGTTGCAAATGGTATGGCCCAGTAGACTACATTATTTAAGGTCTTGCTCAGGGTCTCAGCACAGTTTGGCAGAGATGGGATCTGAAGCATGAGCCTGCTGGGCTGCCAGAGGGACAAAGTAATGTCTTGTGTTTTGTCGGTTTTGCTTTTTGGGCTTCTTTGAGCAATGGACTTAGGAAAGTCCTCAGTTGTCTCTGATATAAGTTTGAATGTACATGACATCACTTATTTGTCCTCATCGGGTAAGTGGTTTCTTTAGCATGAATTTTTACTGGTGAATTTTAGGATGGTTACCTTTTTCAGATCTATTTGTTGTTGTTTTTTTATTAAGCTTGGCCTGTAATTTGTGCTTTACCTAACTTTTACAATTCAAAGTTTTTAAGGTTGTCAGGATCATTTGTGGATCTGTCATTTCAATGCTTAATGAGGGCACAACACACAACGCAACGTTCTAACAGAAGTCCTCTTTATTAAAGGTTATACAATTTCCCATTCATTGCTTTATTTGTATATTATTGTTATTATTATTATTATTATTATTGTTGTATATGTCCACCTTGTAGAACCAACAATGTACAAAGTGGCAGAAATACTAAACCTAGCCAGTGAATCCGTATCCCCAGCCATAAAGGTGAGGTACAGGCAAATTAGGCAAACAGTGGTGAACATGGCAAAAGTGGTGGCAAATGTTCTATATTCTATATACATTTAAGTTTGAATGATGCGTAGCCATAAATATCAATGATAACCCTTTGTCCAGCTCCCCCATATGTTCATGGGAAGCCACCTCCTGAAACTGTTTGCTAGTGTTTGCAAATGTTCGTAGAGTACTTCAGGCAAACCAAAAAAAAATATTTAGCCATTTTTGAACACACCTGTGTCTGTGACTTGACCTCAAAACAACCTGGCCATTATTATTTGACCAATCTCAACAAGGAAATTATAGAAATATTCAAACAGCTCAACTGGCCCACGACAGTCAAACCTGTCACCAAGATCACATTGTGCCCCATGTCGATGGTTGAGCCTTACCGGAAGCTGCTTGCCCCATCTGCCCATCTACCCTATTCTGCAATGCAAGGCTGCCACACCATTGGCTAGATTCTTTATTTATTTAATTTTATTATTCAACTATTTATCTTTCCTTATTGCTTACAAGTGCGTCTGGTTTGTTTATTCCACACGCTTAGTAAAGCGGATAAAATATGTCACTAATGTCATTTAAGACACGAGTGCAAAACGTGTTTACTTTATAAACTCGCACTGCTAGCATCGTTAATTTCCATCTGCTCAGACCTATGTAGTCCCAATGTGCCAGCAGAGCCTCGCTTGTTGATTGGTCCGTTATTTCCTCCAATCAGAATTGAGCTGAGTCTACCCAAACCGCCGTCTCGGACACGTGCGCTCTGTTTTCACAGAACTCGACCTTCCAGCCAATCAGCAGGCGCACTTATGAATGTGTTTTACGCAATAGGTGTGACCCTACGAGGGGGCGGAACCCTGAGCGGAGCTCACGCGGACTTGTGGCTCAGCACACTAGGTGCGTGTAATGCACGGGGAGTTCGTTTTAGTTTCGCCTCGCCTTTTCATTTGTGGCGTTTGCTTGGTTCTGTATTTCTTCAGTTATTGCTTGGTGGGATTTACCTAGTCGCCTTTTCATGGTACGTAACCGTGTTTTTAGTGATTGACGTCCCGAATCCTCCGTACTCCGAACTCTGTGCACTTTCTAGGGAATGATAAACGGTGGATTTCTACACCCTTAGTAGTGCACTTCGTTTGTGTGGCCTGAATTTGGGACAAGACTACTGGCCTCTTCGGGGTGCGTTGAAATCGAGGTGCAGATTTTTGTTCTTGTTTTATTTCAGATTATTGTTGATAATTTGCCGGAGACGATGGTAGAACTGAAATTACAGTGCCTAGATATACTAGACGTATGGTGTAGGTTATAGAACGTGTTCTCTGGCTACAGGTCGTTATCACTAGTTAACATCCACTGGTCTTGTGTGTATTTATTGATTTTGATGAGTCGTCATGCTGGATACGATTCCGCTGGCGCGGCGTCACGACTCCATTACTAGTTGCAATTGTTTTTCTTTTGAAGGCACTGTTTGCTCCACTTCACTTTTCTTCAGCGATCTAAGGTTTGCGTTGTTAGTTTTACATTTGTAGGCTGCATCGTTAAATTGTCACAAGTGTATCACTCTCAGTATACGTAGCTTTATTTTCTGTCGAGGTTTTAAAAAAAATGTGCGCAAAACAGCCATAGCAAGCTCATTCGGAGCAAATAAATCCCTAGAAATTCCCAGTTCAATATCTAGTCTATCGCAGGCATTAGTATGGGTTGCTGGTTCATCGTCTCTCATTAAGACAAAGCCAGTCTTGTCTGTATGTGACGCCAGATCTGGTACCACCAGGACTCGAGCCCAGCTCCCTGTGGCAGTGGGATCGCATATTAAACCACATATATTTAGTTATGGGAGATTTCCTTTTTAAGTATCCCTAATTTTTATGACCAGTATATTTAATGTTTAAATCATTTGTTTGTGACCTCCCCAGTATGAACTTTTAGACGAACTAGTTTGACAATACAAAATCAAACATGCACTGGCTGATTCTGCAATAGCTACTTTAGTTATTAGGACTTAGTTTCAGTAGCTTCTTAAAACAGAAGTCAAAGTCAGAACGATTTGTACTTGAGATTTGCTTGGTACAGCAGAGTATTGTCTTATTATATATTAGTATTTAAACAGCTTTAGTTATCTAGGCCCACAGCCATAATTGTGCAAGCCTAGGGCAACAGTGGCAAGGATTCACCCTAAATGTGATTAAGAAGGACCCTGTAGAGGACCGAGGCTGCATCTGAATTGGCACGACGTTGTGCGTTGCGTCCTGTCTGTAGCAGTTTTCGGATCACCACTACGTGGCTTGTCGTTCACCGTTCCGGTTTCTTGGAATTTGGCTCCGAGGGATGTAACAGTTCTGTGTAAAAATTGGTGATCTTTCTGGGTGTCCCATGTTAAAGTCTGGGGCTTTGATACGGCAGCTGTTTCTCAGATATTTCCCAGAATATTCAGTGCAGTTTAACATTCAGTTATCTGTGGTGCACTTTTTGGAGTTGTGGTGATGACTGAGAGATCATGATTTTGAGAGAGGTGACTTTTGATTTATTTGATATGCTACATGACCACCTTCCCATGGGAAAAACTTGCCCTTGATCCGGTATGGCGGCCATGTTCTGGGCATATATGCTTGTGTTGTTTAGTTAAGTAAACAAAGCAGCTGTGGGCCCTCGTGTCTTTGGTGGGTAAATCTTGGTGACATTCTCATTCAGCCAGAGGTGGAAAGATGGAATTAGGGCTCTCTGATTTTGGCCTGAGCAAAGGTATTAGGACAGGGGACTGGTCATAAAAGAACAGCTTAGTGTGAGGCAAGAGAGAAAGCTCAGAGAGGAAAAAGAGAACATGGACTTAGGGTTGTTGCGAATATAGCCTGAGACTCCTGCCAGCACTAAACTATGGAGACAAATTTTTTTTCTTTATTTCTTTTTTAGAAATACCTAGTAACCCCTAGGTGAGTTCTTGGAGATCAAAAGCATGGTGCTGTAGGATGAAGAAGGCCTAGTGAATGAGAACAATTAAAAGCAATTACAGTGAATGGATATTTATGGTGATTGTGTATATTTTAGTTAGAGCTGTGATTTTTGCATCTTTTGTCCCGGTTTCCAGGTGACCCTTTGTAAATAAAAGGAAATGAATAGAAATTCACAGGTATGATGTCCGTGTACATCAGTGAGACTGGAAAGATGCAGGAAGCAATGAATCTTCTAGAATGCGTGTTTAAAATGAGCATTTGCTTTTCTTCTGTTTTTTTTTTCCTAGTGGCTTATGAGGTGCTGCCATCTGACTGAGCAGAAAGAACGAGACGAAAAAAATTGACAGATCTTGAAAAGGGAGAGCTGAGGCTTTCAGACAGTCTTATCACGGTTTTTTTTTTTCTCACACAGTTTGCGTCCATCTGGTGGCAAGATGGCATCCAAGACTGTTTCATAAGCAACCGTCGTGCCCACGTGTTTTCAGGCTCCTTTTCTGAAGTTTTCCAATACATTTACATCTTGCATCTACAAAAGAATCATCATAGTGCCGTTAGAGGCTGCAAGCTGTCCAGCCACCTGCAATAAAGCCTGAGCACTTCGACGATATTATATGGTTTCATGTTCGGAAGTTCAACCCATGAAGAGGATTCAAAATGATTTCTTTAAGAAGTTCATGCAGTCCAACCTAGTAAAGTTCAGCCCTTCAGTTTCAAACAGGATACCTTGTCACCAGGTACCTTCACCATACTATGAGTGATGACAACTCAGACTCTGCCCCCAGCAGTGTCCCTCGAGGGGGAGTGGGCAGGCCAGAGGAGGAGGAGGAGGAGATTGGGACGCAGACAGACTCTCCGGGGATAAGCAGCAGCTCTCCCTCATCAAATCCCGCCAATGGCAGGACCGGGTCCTCTTCGGAGCCAGGAGCCTCTGGGTTATTGGGTGATAATCAGCATTCGGACGACTTGGACGCACTGTCAAGTGGTAACGACTCCGGAGAGAGGGAGAACACCTCCAGAGGAAGACAATCTATGAGGAGTTACCAAAGCTCCCTGAGCCAGAATGGCAAAGATTCAGGCCTGATGCTGGAGACTACTGAGAGCAACAAGAGGTGAGAGCATGGAATTTAAAAGGGACAAAGAATAATCGCCAATACATTAGTTGTGGAGTTGTGATATGATGGTGATGTGTGATGAACCATAGATTGACCAGTACTGATTAGGGTTGGGTATCAAATCTGATTCCAGGACAGCAAAACCGGTTGCAAAAGTGTAAGAACTGGTTATCTGTTTAAAAAATAGAATTTTGATTTGATTTACTGGTTACTGGTTCGCTAAGCAGATTTTATCTTTAGCGATCGTACCGACATTGTAATGATGTTTTTCCTAATAATAATAAGTTCTATTTATATAGCGCCTTGCACAAACTCAAGGTCGCTTTACAGCAATAACTGGAACAAAGTACACAACACCCTTTCAGCAAAAACTCGAAGTAGGTGGTGAAGTTTCAAAAATAGAGCAGAAATAGGGGTGGTTTCAAAGCAGATTTGAAGTCAGAAAGAGAAGATGGTGTGCAAAGAAAGAGGAAGTGAATTCCTGATTTGGGGGCCTCAACACTGAAGGAGCAACCCCCCCATCCCACCCAGCCATCCCATAATGCGCAGCCTGAACCTATGGACCTCCAGAATTTTGGCTTCCGCGGTTCTCAAACTGCGGGCTGGTCGTATTTTGATACGTTCGTAGCAACAGAAAATTGACGCACTTTAGGGGAACCAAAAAGGCTAAATGCAATATGTTTGGGAGGTTGATCGGTTATAAAGGCTTCTCCTGCAATATGGCAAAATATCTAAGGCACCAGCATGATAACTGAGCTTCAGCGGTATACCGTATAACTCAATTACTGCATTAGGAGAGTAAAATGGTTATTGTGGTACTAAAACGGCGACCTAGGAGAAACTTCTCAGTGAAGACTGGTCTTAAGAATTCTGCAAAAATTCCGGACCTGTGCATCAAAACAACAGTAAAATTTAACATGAATCATTTTCCTCTCTTTTTAAGCCTTTTATTCACAAAAAATAACAAATAATTTTCTTTACATTCACCTAGGTCATTGTATCATTGGATTAAACCATGTTAAGCTTTGTTCATGTTAAGCATGTTTGACTCTTCCACATTATTTTTGCAGTATACTACATCGATTATATATTTTGTTTTAATTATGGAAAACATAATACACTGTTTTAAATACGGGGTAATCTACAATCTCCACACCTGTAGATTTCCAGTGCAGTGTTTTGAATCAATTTGTCATCTCAGTCGGGAATTAGACGACCCATATCGCATATGTAACATAATATTTTTAGATTTTCCGTAAGCTATGAAGAATATTGTCGTCCAGTCCTTTTTCAATACCCACCCCTATTCACAAGAATATCTCATTTGCACATATACTGCTCACAAAAAATCTTTCAAAATGAAATATCCCATAATGAACCATCCCCAAATTTTGTATACATAAATATACAATAGTCTTCATACCTAAATATTTGTCACGTTTGTTTCGTCACCGTTTGGAACAAAAACCTTGGTTCCGGTTCTTATCAATTCATTCAATTCAATTTTATTTTTGGTTATTGTTATAGTTATTGTCACAAAAGCTTTACATTGTTACATAAACAGTCACAAATTAGATTCTGTTGTCTCTAATGAGCAAGCCAAATGGTGACAGTGGAAAGAAAAAAAAAACTCCCTTGAAAACTAAATCAAATGCAAACGATACCCAGCCCTAGTACTGATTCACTTCTCGTAGTTAATGTTTATGCTCATTGATATCGGTTTATGGAGGATTCAGTCTGCCTTTTTCATGCAAATTTTCTAAATGTTAAATTAGCAGCAGCCAATAGCCTACCAACACCGGTTGCACATTCAGGTATCTGGCATACCAGATTGCTGGTGGGAGGATCGGGATGTGTACTAAGGGTTTTCACAGGACTGCCTTTAAAGTCTTGTGCCTGCCCGCTCTCGCTAAATTGGTGTGAGTACCCTATGGTTTGTCTAGCCTGGCTTAAAGGAAGCCAGTATTTAGTCTTTTTAGTCCACAATATTCAAATTTAAGTAAATCTTAATTATTTAAATTTTATTCAGTTATTTTTTTTTATGTTTTGCAGGATTTCTCCAAGGTCTTTTTAATCCCACTGCCACCTGCACTGGCTGTTTTACTGTCCTCAGGCTGCGAGTGTCGTGTCCCGTGGTAATCTAGCATATGCCAAGTTTTTCCTCTTATGGTTTGCCGTACTGCGCACACGAGTGAACTCCGGTTAACAATTTTCACCCTAAACGCACCGTGGCTGTCCACCTAATCTAACGCAGTGGCGATATAGTTAACCATCTGATTTGGTTGTACTGTGTTTTTCTGTTCTTCAGGATTTGCACATCAGAGTAGTTGTTGGCCACACAAAAATAATTAACCTTTCTTTTCCCAACTTGACAACTGTCAACTGTGAGAACTTTCCAACCAGATTTATTGTTCCTCTGTCCTTCTCGCTGTCTCAGCTCGAATTCTCAGAGTCCATCTCCCCCCAGCAGCTCACTGGCATACAGTTTGTTGAGCACAAGTTCAGAGCAGGACCCCTCATCTACCAGTGGCTGCAGCAGTGAGCAGTCGGCTCGTGTTCAGACCCAGAAAGAGCTGATGAGGGCGCTAAAGGAGATCAAGATTCGCCTGCCGGCCGAGAGAAGGTCCAAGGGCCGCCCCAGCACCATCAATGCCCTTAAATATGCACTCAACTGTGTCAAACAGGTGCAAGGTGAGAGGCCTGTGTCTATATTGTTTATTTTTTGTCCCAAAAAATTCATGCCCATATTCTTTTAGATTTGCCTTGCTGATATTAGTCTAACACCTTTACTGCTGCCTAGCTTTTCAATAGTCAGGCTGGCCTGAGTATTTCAGAAACTGCTGATCTATTTGGATTTTTACTGACAGCTGTCTGAGGTTAACAGAGAATGGTCTAAAAGAGAAAATATCGCCAGAGTCGACAGCATCTCTAATAGCCACTGGTTAAATCTGAGGGACACAGAAGAGCATCTCTGAATGCACATGTCAAACCTTGAAGCAGATGGGCTACAGCAGCAGAAGACCACCGTGGGGTTTCAGTTCACAAGGGTTCACCGAGCATTGTTTAAATGCCACACCCTTTCTGAGTATTATAGGTAGACGGCAAGCTTCATGACTACAGTGTACCGTCTTTTGATGGCTCGGATCATCTCCACAGTCACCAGATCTCAATCCAATAGATTGGGATGGGATTTGGGATGGATGCGCAGCCGACTAATTTGCAGCAACTGTGACGCCACCATGTCAATATGGACCAAAATCCCTGTGCCGTGTTTCCAGTACCTTGTCGAGTCTATGCCACAAAGGCAGTTATTAAATCAAAAGTACGTCTAATGAAGCAGCCAGTGAGTGCATGTAAGCAACAGTACCTGAATATCTTCCAGACTTTTCTTTCTTTCCAGCCAATCAGGAGTATTATCACCAGTGGAACGTGGAAGAGTGTCACGGCTGTAGCCTGGATCTCTCCACCTTTACCACTGAAGAGCTCGACAACATCACGTCTGAGTACACTCTGAAAAACACAGTACGTATACACACAGTGGTTATTACCAAATCTTTTGCTAGTGCTCTCCTAATGAGTACTGATGATGGTGCAAGAGACAAAGTAATAGATTTGCTTTCTGTTTCCATAAAAATCCCCTGTTAAAGGTTATCATGTAGAGCAGGGATAGTAGATATGGGGCGGTTGGGGGATACCTGGACACCACAGGGGTAGCCAGTGCAGAACTGGGACACTGAGGCGGCAGTGCTAAAGACCGCGCTGCCAGGTCATCCACATGCCATTATAGCTAACGTTAAATTTCCATCTGATGTGCAAGATGCGATTTTGCAGCGTGAAAGGCATTTTTATGCTGCACAACATGTTAAATATTTAAGTTGGCAAATGAATCACCAGCACCACTGCTTAAAGTGTAATTATTTGTTGTTGTTTTTTTCTCATGGCGATTCACAGTATCCCAAATCATGAAACCAAATCCTAATGTATCTATATTTAACCTGTATATAATGTTTTGTGGAGAAGCTTTTTTACTTATGTTTATGGTTTTCTATTCATATATATTTTTCTCATACTGAGTGCTTTGCTACCCCTTGCTGCTGTAAAATTTCCCCACTGTGGGACTAAAATGCTTATCTTCAAGGGAATCTCCTCTTATCCACAGAACCTTTGGAAACTTGTTACTGATTTATCATATCGTATTGCCATACACATGATGCACTTCCGCATTACGTTTTCAAACTCCTAAGCAGCCAGCACAACCAAGCATTCAATTCATTTCCAACACCAACAGTATAGGTTTGCACCGTTTAATGACTGAATTGCGTTCAGTGAAATAGGTCAGCGACCGGACATTACCGTAGTCACGGTCTTGTTATGCTACTTTAACAGAGATAGAAGGCTAAATGGACATCTGCCTGATTTTTTTTGTTATATTGGCCATATCACACAACTTATCCACCCAGCAACTCTGGGCGCTTGGGCAGGAACCACCTAGACAGACACACAGACCACATTCATTTATATAAAAGGGCAGATATAAATAATCAAATGTTTTTTTTTTTTAATAGGCTAAATTGCTTCCATTTGTTTTGTTAATAAACATATTGGATTTCAATTCATCCTTGATTTGTTTCAAGTAGTCACATGGTAAAGAAAAAAAATCTGTGGGGGCGAAAAAACGAATCGAGATGCATCGATAATCATTGCCCTTTGAATCGTAATCGAATCGTGAGGTGCCTAGAGATTCCCACCCCTGCTACCCACTGTGCCGCCCTATCACACAACCCTATTAATATTGTATATCATAGTCATTATGTAAGTCAGCAATAAAAGGTATAAGTTTGGTTAATAAAACTTTCTCACTCTTTCTCCCAATAAGGATACTTTCTCCATGGCCGTGTCGTTCTTGTCAGGGAAGGTGGTATACATCTCTCCACAAGGTTCGTCTTTGTTACGCAGTAAACCAGAGAAGCTGCAGGGCACAGTGTTTTCAGAGCTCCTTGCCCCTCAGGACGTCAGCACTTTCTACAGCACCACTGCGCCCTGCCGATTACCCCCATGGGCTTCCTGCATCGGCTCTGGTGTGTACAGTTGTATTTTTACACCAAGAAAGCTTATTCAGCAAACTCCCTGCAGCTGTGCTGTACACTCACTGGCCAATTTATTAGGTACAACATGCTAGTACTGGGTTGGACCCCCTGTTGCCTTCAGAACTTCCTTAGATTTGTGACATGGATTCAACAAGGTGTGTATTCAATTTCGGTCTATATTGACACGGTAGCATCACAGGGATTTGTCGGCTGCACATTCACGTTGAATACAGTAAACTCATTGTCATGTTTAAGAAACCAGTTGGAGATAATCTAAGTATTAAGGGTCCCAAAATGTGCCAAGAAATTCTCCCACAGCATTATATCAGCAGCCAGTTTGGTCAGTGTCCTGTGACTGGCTGGCCAAATGTATGTAATACTGTGTCCAGTGAGTGTACGTCCAGGGCCGGAATGTGACCAGTGATATTAAGGAATACTTTAACATAATTTGTAGAAGTCCAATGGCACGCACGTAAACGAGCAGTTTTGTTTTGTGTGGGGTTGTGTTTAGCTTCTCCTCCGGTGGACTGTACCCAGGAGAAGTCCATGTTCTGCAGGATCAGTGCAGACGGCTTTTCTAGCGGAGAAATGCGCTATTACCCATTCAGACTCACCCCGTACCTGCTTACACTGCGAGACTCGGACACCGCAGACGCACAGCCCAGCTGCCTGCTCATCGCAGAGAGAGTACATTCCGGATATGAAGGTATCGGTTCAGCCAGGCTATACATTTCTGTATTCTGTGCCTGAATCCACCTTGGGCGTTTTATTTCTACTGTGTTCATCTGTCTCCCTCAGCTCCTCGAATACCTCTGGATAAACGGATCTTCACCACCAGTCACACACCCAGCTGCCTCTTCCAGGAGGTGGATGAAAGGGCTGTGCCGTTGTTAGGTTACCTTCCCCAGGACCTGGTGGGGACTCCTGTGCTTCTCTATCTCCACCCAGAGGACCGGCCCATAATGGTGGCCATCCACAAGAAGAGTGAGACCCTTTTTTTTTTTTTGTTTGTTTAAGAATTATTTTTGAATAGCGGATTTAATTGTCACGTTGTCACTAATTAACTCATGTTAGCAGTTAAGGTTAAACCATCTCTTCTGTCTGGTCTCATAGCAAACGTTAGTATACCATGTGCATAGCCCTTAATGCCCTTATATGGCAGTAAAATCAATTTGCTACTACTGTTCTTCTGTGTGACATCAGACAAGATTTTGTTCATTGACCCATTGGGGCACCATATAAAAGAATTGGAAAAATAAGGTAAAGTAGGCTCTCAAAATTGGAGTTAAATAACATTGTCATCGCAGCAGTTTTTGGGAAATGTAAAGGCAGGAGGGAGAACAGTAGGTATAGCGCATTAGCGCCACTCGCCTCATCCAATCAGGGTTTGTTTGTATGCTTATTTATTTCATGTCACTTCTTCACCAATGGCTGGTCATGACAGGAGCAAGGGTGTCTGTGTCGCAACAGCCATTATTCGTCTATAAGGGCTATTCACTACATTTTGAAACAGGACTGAGGTTGGCTTCTGATGTTCGACAATCATGGATGAACTTCAGAATGATACAGTAGCTCAGTCTGGAACAGATGCGACGTTGGAAGGTGCATCCATTCAGTTGACATTATCCATTGAGAAGTGAAGACACACAAAATACGCTGCTATAGGGTCAGTGTAAAATGAAAACATTTGATTATTAGAGCAAAGGTGAATGTGAAAGACTGGACATTGTTCCCACAGATAATTCCATGAATACTTTTAATAGTTCATGGCTCTTTGTTCTGCCCCACACTTCAACGCGGACGTGCCAGCACTGTTACTGTAGCAGTGTGCATTTGATCCTTACAGTACTCTCTCTGTCCACTAGAGGTCACACATGAAACGCTTTTATTTTCTTGTATGGCTTATACATATTGAAGGAATTTCTTGTTCAATAATACCTAAAGAGGGATTTTGGACCAGCAGATGTTTTTAATCTGCTTCACATGTGGGTCAAGTGGTTTGCACGGTTGCCTCCCTCCAAACTCCAGAGAGCCCCGGTTCAATCCTGAGCTTGAGCTCTGCCTGTGTGAAGTTTGCTGAAGAGTTTGTAGACTCATTCCGGTCACTCCAGTTTTCTCGCATATTTGAAAGACGTGCGTTGGGTTACTCTAAATTGGCTTAGTATGTGTGTGTGGAGCGTGTCTGACTAGTATTGACGTAAACTTACTCCTGTTGTGAACAGCCACTGATGCGACATTAAATAAAATGTAAAAACTAATCAAAACGACAATTGATGTAAAGTTTAAAAACAATGTACAGAGAAATAGGCAAAATGTGATATTTTTAATACAAATTAATTCAGACATCTCTCTCTCTCCCCCTCTCTAGTTCTGCAGTTTGCAGGGCAGCCGTTTGATCACTCTCCGCTGCGAATGTGTGCCCGCAATGGAGAGTACCTGACTATTGACACCTCGTGGTCCTCCTTTGTCAATCCGTGGAGCAGAAAGGTGGCCTTTATTGTGGGTCGCCACAAAGTCAGAACGTAAGCGCACACACCCACAAATAGCCATGACACCCTAAGATCAGTGTTGGATTACTGGGAAAGAAAACCCACTTTTTAGTGACTACTTTAGCTGTTTAGTAATGTACAATCGCTGGCCACTTTGGGTTAAATCGCTGGTATAACCTTGGACCCCCTTTTCCCTTGCTTTCAGAAATTTTGTGGCATACGTTGTACTTTACACATACACAACTCACAAAAATTAGGGGATATAGCAATTTGAAGTAAATTTTTTATATATATTGTTTTTTTGTAACACCAGTTGTCATGCCCGCCACTTACACATGCTCACAGATATTGGTAACTTCTATTCAAAACCACCCACAGGAGCAGCATGCTTAGACCTGTACACCTGCTCAGACCAGTAGAGACACTGGTTTTACCCTTCCTCACTTCCCTTACTGTTCCATCCTGGCCTCATATTGCCACTCAATGTATTTCATATTTGATGTTCGTTCTCCCGTGCCGGGGGGGGGGGGGGGGGGGGGGGGGGGGGGGGGGGGGGGGGGGGGGGGGGGGGGGGGGG
>JAUZST010054417.1:0-24234 GCA_034779995.1 Parotocinclus haroldoi | reverse complement strand
CTCACTGACTTTTTATACACACACACTAATTACAAGCAAATAGATCACAGGTGAGGACGGTTTAAACCTGCGTGTGCCAATTTGTGTGTATGTTATAATGCCAAAAAATTTCAGGGTATGTAAACTTTTGATCAGGGTGATTTAAGTCATTTCTGTTGTCATTATGATTTAAAAAGCGGAAACACAATTGTTTGCTAATAAATGGCTTCAAGAAACCACTAAGCATGGATAAAAGAACATGTTTTTGTATTATTATTCATAATTTCTTAAAAACGGCCAAATGACAAAATGTGCCAGGTATACTTGTGAGCACAACTGTAAATTAAAAACTAGAATAACAGGTGGTGAGATAATTTAATACTATATAGAGGGGCGTTTTGAGTTCATTACAGTCATCAATCTGTTCAAATGCCATCTTTGGCCACCTCAACTCAGACTGGGTATTATAATAAGTAACTGAGTCCATTCAAATTTTTGTCAGCTGCTATGGCCTCTCTTCGAATCCATCCACAGATTTACATTGTACCATCCCAAAAAACAATGTTCCCACCACCATGCTTTACAGTGGATATGGTCTATTACCGGTGGTGTGCTATGTTTGGTTTTAGTCCAGTAATTTAAACCATGGTTTATTTCAAATCCTTTTGCCATATGGGATCAGAAGCACAACCAAGACCCAGTGAGTCACATAAAATGATTCTGCCTATTGACCAGGCAGAAGTCAAACAGGTCAAGCCACTCTGCCCGCTAGAAGGTAAGTGAGGTCTCACACAGTTCATGTAAAATGAGTTCCACATTCTGACTTACAGGTTTTCCGCTTTCCTCATCAAAGACTATGATGGATTGTTCAAAGGAAATGAGAAGAGATTTCCTGCAGATCACACCACTTTCAAAGCAGTCTACATTTTCAGCTGTCACGCTTATCGTTACATCGGCAGAGCTCTGACACACAGTCACACACAAATAAAGACAGACAGCGGTATAAAAGCAAGGTAATATAAATCACAAAACTACCAAATGAAGCTTGGTTGAAGTAAAGACTGTGCACATTTCTTACTTTAAGCAGGTAGACTTTGCAATCTCCAATATAATCAAAGAGCAGTCCATCAAATGTACGGTAGTGTCGATCGCCATACACAGAGCACATCGATGCACACGGTTGGAACTCACACTGGAATGAGCCATGTTGACACACACTGACACAAAACATGCAGAGTTCAACTTATATCCTCATGTTTCCTTGTCTGATGTGCTTCTTTAATCAGATATTTATAGATATTTGATTCTTATTAATTTTTTTGGACTGATTTCTGAGCACCAACGGGATCACATGGTTTTATTTTATTATATTCCAGCGTTAGAAGGTAAGTAATGAAGATCAACTTTACCTTTACAGTGGCAAATGCATTTCCATTGAGCAAGAGCATGGAGACACAGAAAGAAAACTGCGTGAGTGAAGTAAAATGTATCTTATGCTCTCCCTTCATTAAAGTTTAGATTTCTCTTCTGTTTTCCAATTCAAACATTTACATGTGTGAGCTCTAATCTGCTTTGTTAACACTCACCACTGGTGGCAAGGTGAGGACACCATCTCTCCTGGGTAATACTCTTTTCCCTTCCATAAACATGGACAGGCAACGGGATCAAAGCACTCATCACCATGCTTCAAAAGCCTGGAGGATAAAAAAAAAAAAAGTTTTCACCACTCCATATCAAATAGCTGGAAAACACTGACCAGTTCACAGAAAAGACAATGCAATAAAAAAGTCCCACAGTTTTAAAGAGTTCTCCATGTTCCAGACCTCCTTTCAGACAAGACTTTATGACATCGTTTTCACTGAACGGGACATGTGAATAAGTTTCAGTATGTTTTCAGACCACTGTGTTAAATGTATATTGGTGCTTCAAAGTTTGTGAACCTTTTCTGTATTTTTTGCGTATACTGGAAATGGTCTAAAATATAATCTGATTTTGAAATTCTTAAAAGTCGGTAACGAAGATCAGATTAAACAAATGAGACAGAAATAATATCTATCATGTTTCATTGATCTGAAGGCTGTTAGAGAAACATTTTGTGGACAGATGAATCCGAAGTAGAACTTTTGGTTTAAATTAAATGCATTTTCTTTATCTCTAGGGTCAGTATGACTCTAATTATTAGAATAATTAAATATATACTGCTCGCAAAAATTGGGGGATATTTCATCTTTCATTTTGGAATATCCCCTAATATTGTGAGTAGCGCACGTACAAATTCTTTAGGAAAATATCAGGTCCCTGAACTGAATATCCAAAGAACGCAAGTCATGCATCAAAAACAGTGACATTTTTTGTAGAAAATGTGTTTTGATTTTTAATAGCCAACTCAAAGTGCTGACATTAGTACAAGAGGAATGTTGTGTAAGCTATTCATGCGAGGAAACCCACTCATATCCCAGAGTTCAAGCATTTCTGTATGGACAAAAGGGCCACAATCTGTTTACCCTGCTAACTTATTCGTACTGTATTCTGCATTCTCGTCATGTCTTTCCTTAGTGGTTGCATTCTGCACTCTCCCTTGTACCTCTGTGTCTTTTTGGGCATTTGGGTGTGTCATGGGCACTGGGCATAAGCTCCTCTACACTCCCTCTGCTGGCTCACTCAGGATTGGCTTTGCTTTCTTACTGCCTGCTCTGCTGTTATGTGTTGAGGTTCATTAGGTGTGCTCTGTTTAAAGTGAGTCATCACATCTCCATTGCTGGTTCATCTGTTACTGTCAGTTATTCCTGTCATCATCCATTAAGTACTGTTGTCTGCAATTGCTGCTATCGTCTTACGACCACGACTGTCAGCTCTGCTGAATCCTGTGTTGAACTTTTGCCACCGCCAGCCCCAGTGCCCAGTGCCCAGTGATGTAGTTTAGTCTAACAAACGCTGTGACCAGGTGATTCCTATTGTTCTAGACTGATAAAAGTAGTTTTGTGTCATTTATTAGTCAGACTCAGGGATCAAATTTAAACTTCAATTGGCCAGCTCCAGCCAGCCATAACAAAAACTGATCCAAAGCAAAGGTTTAGTCAATAAACAAGATATAAGTGAGGTATAAATGGATGGGTATCAGTACTCGGGTTGCCTGGCATACTGGAAACCCATGCCATGCACTGGTTCTTTCTCCCAGATTCTCGCACTCTGCTGGAACCACTCGTCAATGGCTGGTATATTTAGTCAGCCTTAGGATCCTATATCCTATAACCTAGGATTCATTAAATGGACAATGAATTGGTAACAGAATGACACAGTAGCAATGTTCAGATCGTAACTTCAACATACTCCTGGATGTCCCATGGCAGGTGATGTATGAACCAGGTGATTAATTACTTAACTTTTTTTCCCCTCTAACACCTGTAGTGAGGTGTGCAGCGTATTATATATTCGTATTTCAAAACTGGAATTTGAAGTGATGGTATTTTTTCCACTGACTGTACTTCCTCTCTTTACATGTCACTTCATAGCTCCCCTCTGCCTGAGTTCACTTTCCTTGAAAAGAAGGCACTGGGTGAAACGCCTAAGATGGCGGCGTGGCCGTAGCTCGCAGCAGCCGCTCCGGAAACAAAATGGTGCTTTTGCGTAATTACTCGTGACTGCTTTTGAACTTTTCTGGCACGGGGACATAAGATACCATGTATACGACCATGTCCATGTATACGACCGTCAGACGCTACTACACCACCGAAATCAACCACATAGCACAACAAATCATGAGTTACGGGAGACGCTACGCGGTTTCGGCCTGCTACGGCTACCAAGCCCCCAGACCACGGCTTCACCTGAAACGGGCAGCCGTAAGAGAAGAGAAGCGCGGAAAGCGGTCAGGAGCTCGCGCTTGGCTAACAACAAAGCCGACGCGACCCGCTGGGGCCTGGTTTATTTTCCCCGGAAAATAAACTGGACTGCATCCATCTTCTGAGAACCACACGACGAGAATCTAGAGACTGCTGCGTCTTAGTCTTCACGGAGACGTGGCGGAGAATCCCAGACGCTGCCATTCAGCTAGACGGACTAGCCGCGTTCCGAGCCGACAGAAACTCGTGACTCGTGCCGTTGGGACTGTGCGTTTACATCAACACAGAATGGTTCAAGAAATCTGTATTGGTCTCTAGTTACTGCTCATCTCTAGTGGAAATTATGGTCGTGATGGACTGTTTATCGTCGCTGGAGAATTTAACCATGTGAATCTCAAGTCAGTTCTCTTTAAATTCCACCAGCATGTCAACTTTGCTACGAGAGGAGCGAACACGCCGGATCTTGTTTACATGAATATCCCCAGCGCATACCGGGCAGAGCGCCGCCCCAACCTCGGAAACTCAGATCACATATCTGTTATGCTAATCCCAGCATACAAACCGCTCTCAGACAATCAAAGCGGTTCTGAAGCAGGTGAGAACCTGGTTGTTTAGGGAGGCTGCAACCTACAGCAATAACACAGACTTGGAGGAGTACACGTCATCTGTGAGCAACTACATCTGCAAGTGTGTAGATGATGTGACAGTCTCCAGAACCATCACCACACGTCCCAATCAGAAGCCGTGGATGACTGCAGAGGTGCATGCTCTGCTGAAGGTTCGAGACTCTGCCTTCAATGCAGGTGACAAGGCGGCCCTGAGAAAAGCAAGGGCCAAACTGTCCTGGGCCATCAGAGAGGCAAAGCGCGCGCACGGTCAGAGCATCCACAGCCACTTTAGAGACAGCGGTGACACATGGCGCATGTGGCAGGGCATCCAGGTCATCACAGACTACAGGACAACACCACCTGCCTGTGATGGTGATCCCTTCCTGATACGCTGAGCGATTTCTACGCTCGGTTTGAGACACAGAACGGCGTGGTAGCAAGGAAGACCACCCCTCCTCCCAACGACCAGGTGTTGTGCCTTGCAGCAGCTGATGTGAGGAAAACTCTACGCAGAGTCAACCCACGGAAAGCTGCAGGACCAGACAACATTCCTGGTAGAGTGCTCAGATCAGCTGACAGATGTCTTCACTGACATCTTCAACATTTCTCTGAGCAGTGCCACCGTCTCGACGTGTCTCAAGTCAACCACCACCCGTGCCAAAGAAATCCCCAGTGTCCTGCCTCAATGACTACCATCCCGTCGCACTCACACCCATCATCATGAAGTGCTTCGAGAGACTTGTCTTGAGGTACATCAAGACCCTGCTGCCTCCTTCATTAAACCCTCTGCAGTTTGCACATCGTCCCAACCGCTCAACAACTCTTCACCTAGCACTCACCCACCTGGACAATAAAGACACTTATGTTCGAATGCTGTTAGAGTTTAGTTCAGCATTCAACAAAATATTTTCTCAGCACCTGATCGAGAAGCTGAACCCACTGGGCCGCTCTGTAACTGGGTGCTGGACTTTTTGACTGGGAGACCTTAGTCAGTCTGGATCGGACGTAATGGCTCCAGCACCACCACACTGAGCACTGGGGCCCCCCAGGGCTGTGTGCCCAGTCCACTGTTGTTCACCTTGTTTTACCACAACTGTGCAGCAAAGCACAGCTCAAACCACATCAAGTTTGCAGATGACACGACTATGGTGGGTCTCATCAGCAAGAACAACGAGTCAGCATACAAAGAGGAAGTTCAACAGTTGACAGACTGGTGTAGAACCAACAACCGGTCTCTAAACATAGACAAGACCAAGGAGATTGTTGCTGACTTCAGAAAGACAAGGCAAGATCATCACCCTCCACTACACATTGATGGCTCTGCTATGGAGATCATCAAGAGCACCAAGTTCCTTGGAGTTCACTTGTTGGCAGAGGATCTCACCTGGTAACACCAGCACCATAACCAAGAAAGCCCAGCAGCATCTCTACTTCCTGCAAAAGCACATCTCCGACCTCCTATCCTCAACACTTTCTACAGAGGAACCATCGAGAGTGTCCTGAGCAGCTGCATCACTGCCTGGTTTGAGAACTGCACCGTCTCAGATGGCAAGTCCCTGCCGCGCGTAGTGAGGACAGCTGAGCAGAACATCAGCGTCTCTCTCCCCCCTCCATCACAGACACTTACACCACACGCTGCATCCGCAAAGCAACCAGCATTGTAGATGACCAGACACAGCCCTCACACAAAATGTTCACCCTACTACCGTCTGGGAAAAGGTGCCTTCTCATCCTACATCAATATGTGACCTCATAAACGCACTTCTAGAAGAACGATCAAAAATCCCCATAAACATACACACTCGGAAAGAGAGAGCAGAGAGCAAGAGAGAGAAAGACAGAAAGAAAGACAGAAAGAAAGACACAGAGAGAGAGCTGTAATTTTTAGCATATGTACACTTCAACTGTGAGAGACTGAACCGAAAAATAAAAATCAAGAAAATCACATTGTATGATTTTAAACTACTTAATATGCATTTTATTGCATAAGTATTTGATCACCTACAAACCAGCAATACCTCGGTCTCTCACTCCAACCTCTCCACCATGCCCAGGACCAAAGTGCTGTTGAAGTACAACAGGAACAAAATTGTAGAAATACACAAATCTGGGATGGGATACAGGACAATAGGCAGCTTGGTGATAATTAGACAATGGAAATGGAAGAAACATGATGACTATCAATCTCCTTCTGTCTTGGGCTCCATGCAAGATCTCACCTTGTGGGTAAAGATAATCCTGAGTTTTATTCAGAATCAGCATAGAACTACACAAGAGGACCTGGTCAATAATCTGAAGAGAGCTACGACCACAGTCTGAAAGACGACCGTTAGTAACACTATTCAATCATGGAATAAAATACAACAGGGTATGCAAGGTGCCTCTGCTCACGACAGCTAATATCCAGGCCCATTTAAAGTTGGATAACACAATGTAACAATTAAAAAAAAATGTGTTACCAGTTGTGTTACCAAGTGTGTTTTCCTAATTGTTCGTGCCTTAAATGAATAGAAAAAAAGTTATTATTTCCTGTAAACATTGCTTTTGTGGTCAGAACAATAATATTTAGAATTTTTTAAGGATATTCGCGATATTTCAAGAGATTTCAAGAAGCTTCTGGAATTGTGAGAACTATCAAGAAGTTTCTAGAACTGTACAGAATTGTACGGAGCTGTATACATACAGTTATATAGGGCCACTATAGCCCTTCCTGAGACAGGATCTACTTGATTGGGATTGCATAGTAAGTGGGCAACAGCCATCACAGACAGGGGAATTGACCTAGACGGACAGATGTGAATTCTATATCTATTCAGATTCTGATAACGACAGTATTCACACTTCACCCCACACCCATTACAGGAGGAGCTTATGAAGAACCACTACTTTCAAATGTATATATTGTGTCTTATTCTGGTACCGGGTGATCGGTCTTGCTCCGCTGAATCCTCAGTACACTCTTGCACTTTGATACTGCATGGAATAAAGATTGACCATTTTTACCATTTTTACAGCAACTCAGTTAATTGCAAAGTATATGCAAATGGGAGTAAGAAATCAATAATTAAACTCGTTGCCAACACTTAATAATCGACTTTTATTGATTTTATCGATTCGTTGTTGCAGCCCTATACCACACTGCCCTGAACTTCCCTGTACCAATTCCTCCAGACAGAGCTCAACGACCTTCAGGAAAAAGCAGAAGGTCAGAAATTGAAGAAGGGGACTGGCTTCAGAGGACAGAGTTCTCTGTGGGGAAGAACAACGTGAAGCGGGAGCCACTGGTGGACCCACGCAAGGTGCTGATGCCATCAAGTTGGGGCTCATAAAACAATTTGTCAGGGTTCTAGATAAGGAGATGAGAGCTTTCATCAGGACCAGAACCTCCGAGATCTTTTCCCTAAGCTATCTAAGTCAAAAATCAAAGCTGGTGTCTTTATCGGACTACAAATCAAGAAGATTATAGAGTGCAGTGAATTTCCCAAGAAGCTAAATAGGAAGGAGAGAGCGGCTTGGGACAGTTTTGACGCAGTGGTTCACGGCTTCCAAGGCAATCATAAAGATGAAAACTATTGACAACTGGTTCAGTCTCTCATAAAAAACTATGCAGGATGTCACTCAAAATCCAGATCCTTGATGATCTTGTTCAAAGAGAACATGGGAGCTTATTCAGAGGAGCAAGGCGAGCACTTTCACCAGGACATTATGAACTTTGAACGCGGGCGTTATATTTGGGGATTGATTCGTGAAACTGACTTGCAGTGTAGTCATAAACCTCGGAAACCACACACTTCCAAAAACCGAACAGTTTTTGGTAAACTGTGTAAATTTGCAATGCATATAGTGCTCTTAGTCTGACTGTATGAATGGGAAGATGCAAAATCGACTGTTTCTATAGTAAAAATGCATAACTTTTGTTTCCGTGGTCACAGAAGCAAGGTTTATGGTGAATTCAAGCAATTTTGCAATTGTTTTAGACTCATTGTACTCATTGTACTCATCCTTCATCTTCCTCCAAACACGGTGAGTGGAGATGACTTTTTGGTATGAACTCCACTCACCGTGTTTGGAGGAAGATGAAGGATGAGTACAACCCAAGAACACCATCCCAAACATGTGTGTATTTGTGTTTTTATTTTATTTATTTCTGTCTCTCAAAAAAAAAAGAAAAAGTACAGCCCTCTACACACTACACACACACACGCGCACACACACACACGCACGCACGCACGCACAGAGTACAGAAAGTATTCAGAATCAGATCTGGCCAGGGTTACAAAAAAAATTCTGCAGAACTCTTACTACTCTTACTAGACCTGGCCATCCAGCCAAACTGAGCATTTGTGGGAAAGGAGCCTTGGTGAGAAAGATAAAGAAGAACCCAAAGATCACTCTGCCTGAGCTCCAGAGATGCAGTAGGGAGATGGGAAAAGATGGGACAGGACGACTGGTTGCAGTTAAAGGAAAGATGAATGCAGCCAAGACATATCCTGGAAGAAAACCTCAGACTGGGCCGAAGGCTCACACGAATAAAATAAAGGAGTGGCTTCGGAACAACTCTGCGACCATCCTTAACTGTCCCAGAAAGAGCCCTGGCCTAAACTCAACTGAGCATCTCTGGAGAAACCTGAAAATGGGTGTCTACTAACGTTTACCATCCAACCTGACTGTAGAGGATCTGCAAGGAAAAATGGCAGAGAATCTCCAAATCAAGGTGTGAAAACTTGTTGCATCATTAGAAAGAAGACTCATGGCTATACTAGCTCAAAAGGGTGCTTCTACTAAATACTGAAAACTAATGACCATGTGATATTTAATTTTTTTGTTTAATACATTTGCAAACATTTCTACATGTCTTTTTTCTGTCAAGATGGGATGCTGAGTGTACATTAAATGAGAAATAAAATGAAAGAAATAAAATGTTTGATTTTAGCAAATAGCTGCAATGAAACAAAGAGAGATAACTTTAAAGGGGTCTGAATACTTTTTTGTACATACATACACATTGAGGAAATAATTATTTGATCCCTTGCACACTTGAACAGTCTATAATTTTAACAGTAGGTTTATTTTAACAATTAGAGATAAAAATTAGTGAAAAAAGTACACTAAAAATATATGAATTTATTTGCATTTTGCAGAGAGAAATAAGTATTTGATCCCTCTAGCAAACATTAAGACTTCTGGTTCCTACAGACAATTAGACGCTCCTAATCAACTCGTTACCTGTATAAAAGAAAATTGTCCACAGACTCAATCAGTCAGACCTTTCCAACATGGGAAAGACCAAAGAGCTTGCTAAGGATGTTAGGGACCACAGTCAGCAAAGACAACCATTGGTAACATTACGCCGCAATGGATGAAAAAAACTGCAGTGTCTCCAAGGTCCCCCTGCTCAAGAAGGCACATGTGCAGGCCCATCTGAAATTTGGACCTGGAAGATTCAGAGAATTATTAAGAGAAGGTGCTGTGGTCAGATGAGACAAAAACTGAGCTCTTTGGAATTAACTAAACTCGGCGTGTTTTGGAGGAAAAGAAATGCTGACTATGACCCAAAGAACACCATCCCCACTGTCAAGCATGGCAGTGGAAACAATGTTTTGGGGTGTTTCTCTCCTAAGAGCACAGGACTTCTTCACTGCATCAATGAAAGAATGGATGGAGCCATGTCAAATCCTGAGTGGCAACCTCCTTCCCTCCACCAGGACATTAAAAATGGGTCGTGGCTGGGTCTTCCAGCACGACAATAAACCAAAACATACAGCAAAGGTAACAAAGGAGTGGCTCAAAAAGAAACACATTAAGGTCATGTAGTGGCCTAGCCAGTCTGCAAACCTTAACCCCATAGGAAATTAATGAATTCAATTCAATTCAATTTTATTTATATAGCGCCTTTTACAATGTAGCATCGTCTCAAAGCAGCTTTACAGTAACACAATTATTTAAAAGGGAAATTCTAAGTTGAGCAAGCCCAGGGCGACAGTGGAAAGGAAAAACTCCCCAAAATGGTAGGAAGAAACCTTGGGAGGAACCAAGACAATGAAGGGAGCTAAAGGTCCGTGTTGCCAAGAACAGCCTCAAAAAGTTCCTCCTAATGTGTGTAAACCTCACAATCAGCTACATGAACAGTCTGACTGCTGTGCTTGCCAACAAGGGTTTTGCCACAAAGTATTAAGTCTTGTTTGCTAGAGGGATCAAATACTTATTTCTCTCTGCTAAATGCAAATAAATGTATATAATTTATACTATGTAATTTTCTGGATTTTCTTTTAGACATTCTCTCTCCCTTTTAAAATAAAACCACCCTTAAAATTATAGATTTTTCAAACCTTGACTGTGTGCAAAACATCATGGAATCAGAACATTACCTAAGGATTTTGGATAGCAATGTAGTGCCCAGTGTCAGAAAGCTGGGTTTGCGTCCTAGGACATGGGTTTCCCAGCAGAACAATGACCCCAAACACACTTCAAAAAGCACCCAGAAATGGATGGAAACAAAGCACTGGAGAGTTCTGAAGTGGCCAGCAATTAGTCGAAATCCGATTGAACACCTGTGGAGAGATCTTAAAATTGCTATTGGGAGAAGGCACCCTTCAAAGATGAGAGTTCGAGCAGTTTAAAGCAAAAAAAAAAAAAAAAAAAAAAAAGTGGTTCAAAATTGTCACCAGTTGTGAGGTGCTAGAAGCTTGTTGATGATTATAGAAAGTGATTGATTTCCGTTATCGTTTCAAAAAGGTGTGCAACCAAATATTAAGTTGAGCGTGCCAACAATTTTGTCCAGCCCATTTTTGGAGTTTTGCATGAAATTGTATTGTTTGGCTTTTTTCTTTTTATGTGTCGTTTTAAAACACACAAAGGAAATGAACATGTAAATACAATAAATATCTGAGATTAAATACTTTCATGGGTGCCAACAATTTTGTGTATATATAAGTAAGTAATTGTATATAGATACACACACGCGCACGCACGCACACACGCGCGCACACAAAATAACCAATAACCTAAAGCATGTCTTTGGACTAAAAACTTTGGACTTTGGTGAGAAAACTAGAGTATTCTGAGTAAACCCACAAAGAAAAAGGGAGGACATACAGACTTGACACAGAAAGGACCCAGACTGTTCAACCCTGAAATTAAGACCAGGACCTTCTTGCTGTGAAGCAGTGGAGCTACTGTCCAAGCAAACAACTTAAAAAATAATTGCCCAGTGTATTTGGATCGATAACACTGGTCTACATTTGAAAAAAGTTTTCTGTTGACCTAATTTTTGTTGCCGATTCAAAATATAAAATCCAAATATGCAGTACGTCCAATTTTATCACAAATGTTTGCTTAAAGTCAAATATCAAGGGTAATAAGTTCTAAAGCAGAAATAGCATGCAATATATTTGTTTCATGCTTAAAAATAGTCTATTGTTTACCCAAGAGAACAAACAGAATTAAATTTTAATTGTTACGAATAAAGTCTCTTTTTTGGAGGCTCTGCAATAGTTATGAACAGGGTTGTCACTTTAAACACTAGCAGTAGTCTGCCATCATCATGTTTGTGTTCCATCTGAATTGAAATTGATTGTTCCATGGTCTTGATAGAAGAAAATGCAATTTGACACTCGTGTTTTCTCCCAGTCTTTGAAAAGCAATCAACATGTTCTGAACTAAAAGGTTATCATTTTTGGCCATGAAGCTGACAAGTAAGTCTGTAATCACATCAGAAAAAGCAGGTAAAGTATTGCTTTCCATGGTTTTCATGATACTGAGGAATTCTCTGTATTTGATAAGAAACCTTTTTTACAGACCAACAAATATACCAGCTTTCAACTTCTCATCTAAATGCACAAAAAGCAAGAGCATTTGTATAACCATTTTATTTCCCTAAAAACATATAACCTTCAGAACATCACATATAATCCAGCAATGATCATTATATCTGAATTTGGAAAACAGCTCGCATGGATTGATAAGTTTATTTCATATTTACTGAGTGAGCAATGCAGTGGGAGCAAATGTATTGCCATTGTGAAACAACACACATTTAGACTTTTTTGAACTGTCAGTAAAAAGTCATCAATGCAGTGTATAAGCTCCTCTTTAATACAAAAATATTTCAGATCTTTACCTGTTACGATACATAAATATGGTTCAACATTCCAAAAGGTTATTTTCCTTTAGACTTCAACCCTGATGACTTTAGCAAATCAAGATCTCCTACCAAGTCATTCATTCAGTTGGCTGACACATTTGGGCATCAACTTCTGATACCACAAAAAGAGTTTTTCAAAAAACTGGAATGACAGAATTAATCGTTGTCGAAGTACGGGAGATAGATACAGTGACTAATCGCAGTAAGCGAAGGGTCTTACAGCTGAGGGGAGATTTGGGATCTGGAAGTAAGTCTTTGTGCTCATGAATAGGATAAAGACCATGCACATGGTTTTTAGGTTCTCACCAAGCTGATACTTTTTCTCTGACCTTTAATCTACTGTTTCAGGTATTTAACATGTCCTGCACACTTTATGTGCATATATTCAATTTAACCTCAAAATATGCATGATAAACTTTTCGTACAAACTTGTTTGTGGTAGTCCTTTTTCTGGGTCTTGTAAAACCAGCACAAATGTATCAGAGTTTATCCGAATAATTTCGGCACTTGAGCAATTATGCAAAAGAGATGCAAACTCAAAACTCAAAGCAAGTGGCATATTTATGGGGGTGACAGCGATGGAGCATGGACAGGATCAGATTATACAGCAGTTATTTTGGAATCCCCATCATATTCATTTTTGTGAGCAGTGTACTTACTGAAAAAACAGGTCAATTCTGTCACGGTGTTTTAGGGGAGAGAACTACCAAGAATCGCCGTGTCAGCAGTAAACCGAGAGTCGAGTACCAGGATTACAAATCTAAAGGTTTACGATTTCATTTTGACTTGTCTGTACATAAACAGGTAAAATCCAGTGCCTAGCTAAATAAACACGCTGTTAGCTAGCCTAATTAAAAATGACTAAACTATTTATCCAACGATTTATAATCATTTACCTCAACCCAGACTTGGAAACGTGCTAGTGTTGGTACACTTTATATGCTTTGTTTTACCTCTAACTCCTGTGTTTCGCACTGCTCCAGAAGTTTCTTATAATTGTTCCCCAACATGACTGCCACTGGCATCTTTGAGTAACACCGTAAAAGCTAATGTACACCACAACGTTTATTTATTAGCAGTAGCTAACGAGGTTCTTCTTCCGTTCGGTTTTCCTTATTCCTTCGATTTGTCGGCGAATCAGCATTTATGCGCATTACCGCCTCCGACTGGACTGGAGCACGGCCTCGCAAGTCCATGATCACAGGCAGGTCTTATGACATACAAATAAATACATTCAAATAAATAATATAGTAACAATACATACACAAAAAACTTTTCTGTATTTTTATTTATAAATGTATTTACACATTTTTCTATTTACATATATTTTTTTTACATTTCCACATTTCTGCAGTCATTTATTTATTTACCTGTATTTTCATTGAGTGAGCAGTCCCCTGAAAATGTGGATGGGGTTTAGGTATTGATTTGTAAAGCCATATGGCAATGTGATAAGGCTCTGAAGTAACAGCATCTAAGAGGAAATGTAGTTGTCCCTAGTTTACTGGTGGACAAACAATGTACAAGAGGGGTAATTGCATCTAGTTCCACTAGTGTCGGTAGACCAGATTAGAGACAACATTTCTGGAGGTAATGTGATTGAAGTTATTTGATTAAAGGGGCAAAGAAATAGGATTCAGTCAGGCAGTCTGACTGTTCTACATTTATAGTATATACATTTACAGTATTTAGCAGTATTTATCCAGAGTGACTTATAAAAGTGCTTTAAGACATCAGTAACATAATCCATTCCTAATAATCAGGAATATAAAAAAATAACACACTTCTGAAACTGAAAAGGTCTGTGGTTTTTTTGTGTGTGTTTTTTTAAGAGCGATAGTGAGAAAAAGAGGGGGGGTTAGTTGAGGTAAGAACAGAATAGGTGGGTCTTCAAGCTGCGTTTGAAGATAGCCATAGACTCAGCTGTTCGAACATTGAGGGGAAGTTCTAGAGTCTAGATGAGTGCCTTCCATGTCCCCTGAGAGACGGGGGGGACCAGTGCTAGAAGATCAGAGTGTGTGAGGTGCAGTGCGGGGTGTGATAAGTGCTGCAAGGTAGGAGGGTGCAGGTCCATTTTTAGCTTTGTAAGTAAACATTAGATGCAAGCATGATTGTTATGTTAAGTTAAGAGGAAAAAGTTAAGAGGGGGTAAAGTCGAAATGTTGTAACTGTGGGGGTGAGCTGCATATGGAGGATGTATTGCACACAAAAAGCTGTTGAGGTCCAAACAGTTAGAATTCAAAAAGGTATCTCTTATACAGAGGCGGTCAAGGAAGTCAGGGGATTCCACATGGGGGCAAGAGAAAGGTGCAACAAGGATACCCTAATAACATTACTGCAGATACACTGGTGGTAGAAATGATTAAATTTGTGATGTTTATGGCATATAGTCCAACATTAGTACAACATTTCCCAACGTGCAATTGCAAGGAATTTATGGATTTCATCATCTACAGTCCATAATATCATCCAAAGACTCAGAGAATCTAGAGAAATCTCTGCAAGTAAGCAGCAAGGCTGAAAACCAACATTGAATGCACATGACCTTCGATCCCTCAGGCAGCACTGCATAAAAAGACATCATTCTGTAAATGGATATTACCACATGGGCTCAGGAACACAGCTGGTCACACTGCAAGTGCAAGTCTAGCTCTACCAAACACCACCAGCTTGTCTGGGCCAGAGCTCATCTGAGATGGACTGACACAAAGTGGAAAAGTGTTCATTTTAGAGCAATATATGTCTTTTTTATGGAAGTCCCTGCTTATCTCAGCAAGACAATACCAAGCCACATTCTGCATATCCTAAATCTAGATGGCTGTTTGGTAACGCCAAGTCCAACTGGAGAAACGTGGGTGTTATGTAGATTCAGATCTCTCCAGATTCTGATGTAGACGGAATGCAGCTGCCGTATCATAGCCACAGCCCTCAATAACTGACTCCCAGAAAGAACGCAAATTTCACAGAGCAATGTTGCATCACTCCTAGCCAAAATTAGGGAAACTGGAACTGTGGACAACAAGCCACTTAGTGGTCATCTGAAGCCCGCTACTTACAAAGAAACCTCAACGATGGTTTTGGCAGCTCTCAACATATCCTGTGACTTTTGGCTCACCCTGTTTTTTTAAATGTTATTTACATTTTAGAATTTTGAGAATTGCCAAAATGACATTGTTATTATTGTTTTTTTTGCCTTAATCTTCTTATAGTTTTTCTACGTAAATTGCAAGATATTAAGTTATAGTAAATTTATGGTTGTATGTTGGCAACTTTGCTTCCAGTCTTTTTTTTACGGATTTATTTGATTAATTAATCATTTCATAAATCTTTTCAGAATTATGGAGGCCACTGTGCTCTTGGGAACCTTCAGTGCAGCGAAATTTCTTTTGTAGCCTTCTCCAGATCTGTTCCTCTACAAAATCCTGTCTCTGAGCTCTACAGGGTGTTCTTTCCTCCTCTTGGCTTGGTTTTTTACTCTGATACGCATTGTTAGCTGTGTGAACTTATATAGACAGACGTGTCTTTCCAAATCATGTCCATGCAACTAAATTTACCACAGATGGACTCCAATCAAGGGGTAGAAACATCTCCTACTGTATATAATTAAGATAAATGTAAGGCTTTCAGAGCAAAATTGTAAGTAGAGTGTCTGAACACTTATGGGTCATCCAAAGGTTTTCAAGGTTATTTGAATAAATTTGCTTTCACTTTCTCATTATGGGTATTGCGTGCAGATTTATGTTGATTTTTAAATATTATTTTGGCACAAGGCCCTACCATAACAAAATTTTAAAAAGATGAAGGGTCTGAAGACTTTCCAAATACACTGTACATTAGCTTCCACTATTCAACTATATTTTGCACAGTACTTGGTTTCTCAGACTAAATTAAAGGGATACCAACCAGACAGCAGACCAGATTTTTTGCATTGCAAAACAAATGTGTGAAATTGTCAGTTAAAAAAACTTTTATTAAAAAATATTGGACACACCCAGATCTTTAGAAAAATGCTGCAAACAGGAAAATGCATAATCTCAATGCTGTCCCCTATCAGTCATCAAATGACAGACCTACACTACTGGCAGAACATTCCATTTTTAAAATTGTATTTACATTTAAGTAGATACAAATAATTTTCAGTCTACCTGAAATGGTATAAAACTGAGCTGAAAAATATATATATTTTTAATTTGTAATAGTTTTTTATAAAACTGTTTATTTGTTTGTTTATTCGTACATGTCATAAAACCCCTTTGTACTATTGATACACTACTGATACGGTTTGAGGTTACGATTTCTACCAAGGGAAGTCACAACAACAATAATTACAGCAGTTTATATTTGCCCACAAGCTAATGCTAATTTACTGTAACAGGAATAAGGCACAGGAAAACATTAATACCCAGCTGACTGTACACTCGTTTGGTGTGATTAGAGTAGCAGGGGACTTTAACCCCATGGATATCGGTCATGCCCAAACTACACATGAATGTGAATTTCTCGACAAGCGCAAACAAAATGAACCAAGTGTACACAAAAATCTCTGGAGCATTTAGAGACACTTCATCTGCATACCTAGGAAAGTCAGATCACATCTCAGCTCCCAGATGTAATTACTGACATATTCAACCTCTCTGCTGTTCCTGGGTGTCTCATATCATCCAAGAAATTAATTTAAACAGTTTGAAGTTCCACCCAGTGGGTATAAGTTTGTTGTTATTACATACATCAGAGAAGGCATCCCACCTGACCTAGTTAAGCATTAATTTGCCTACTAGCCAAATCTCTCAACATAGGACGCCGTTACAATAGCACTCCGCACTGCATTGACACAGCAGATGGGAGGAGGATGTAATTTGTAGACTTTAGCTCTACGGCTAACACAGGTTTCCCCAATAAACTGCATTGACTATTCAATATGCTCAGGCCATGTACTTCCTAACATGATGTTCACAACAAGTCAGAAATGACAACACCTCCTCCACATTCAGTCTAAACACAGGAACTCCACAGTGTTGTGTGCCAAGTCCTGTTCTGTTCACACTGTTCATACATTACCGAATCCCCATCCACAGCGCCAACACAGAAATAAAATTAGCTGTCAACACCACAATAGTAAGATGATTTCTTAAAACGAGGAGATGGCCTACAGGCAGGAGGTGGCTCATCTGTCTGAGAGGTGTAAAACCAATAACCTGGCATTTAATACTTCTAAGACAAATGATATAATCATTAACAGCAGGCGAACAAAATAGATGGATCACCACACCTCCCTCACTACATACATGAATACGTAGTGGAAAGAGTGGAAAGCTCCTTGAAAGTTCCTTGGAGTCTACCTGTCTGAACAACTGACGTGGTCTCTGAACACCTCACACCTGGTTAAAAAGGCCCGGTAAAAACTTTTTCCTCAGGAAACCGAAAAAGGCCCAGCTACCTCAGGTGATATTGGTCAATTTCTATAGAAGCACCATAGAAAGCCTTCTGACCAACTGCTCCATAGTGTGGTACGGAAGCTACAGAATGCGGAAGATGTGAAATGTCACTGTACTTGTGTTTAGTGACAATAAATATACTAGCCTATTCTATCTAGAAAGGTATGACAGCTAATCAAGTGATCACTCTCTGCAATCACTTAACCTGTCTAAATAATTGTGATGTCATGCATCTTGTGTATTTGATCATATTTGATTTCATTTCATTTGTAGGAAAGTAATAAAAAAGATGCAAGCTTGGTTTTCTCACAAAGGCCATTTGAATTCCTTTTTCCGTTTTAGTTCCTCTTAACATATCCTGAACAATCTTCCTCCTCCTGTTCGTCTTCAGTGGTAAGACCTTGGGAGAATGTAGGCTGAATGTCAATTATGTTTTTTTCTAGCCTGAAAAATTTTGAAAGCACCACATTGTCTAAATTTTGCACATTCTCCATCATCTCATTTTTGTCAGTTTCATTTTGCACTTGGTCTTCTTGGGCTCCAAGGGTCAAAGAGAAGAGATTTACATTTTCTCCCCCCTCTGTCTGCACTACCTGACTTTCATCATCAAATCTTGTATGTTTATGGATATCTAAATTCCTCTTTGTAAACACTATGTTTGTTTCTAATGGTAAGAGGCATGTTGTAAAGGTCTCACTCATAGTCTGCCAGTGAAGCACGTCAGTGTGTTGTGACATCTGTTCATTCACGTAGTTTTGAGGTAGCTGTAAGTGTGATTCAACTAAAGGACTTATTTTAGGTACATACTGAATCTCTGGATTTGCTGTAGGGTAAGAAGGGAACACTTTTTCTGAAATTTCTTCACAACCTATTCTTTGCTCATAGGCCACCTCTTCATCATCCCTTTCTTGGTCCAGATCTTCTTCACTCACTTCATCAACCTTGACATCTTTGAGTGTGTTTGACAGCAATAAAAGACTGGTTTGGAATCCCACAGTTGACCATGCAATTGGCAGCACTTTATAAGGCTTGTGAAAAGAAGTCTGGAAAGATAATAGAAGCAGAATTAATACAAAGTATATCCACTAGACTGTCTGGGCTATCCTCTGATGCTCACCAAACAAAATGAAAAATTAAGCTTGCTAAAATCAAACTAAAAATCATCAGAACAATATATATATAATATAATATATGATGTATGTTTGTTAGCTGTAAAAAGTCTAGTTATCCTATGTCAAGTTACTGTAGTACACTGCTGTGACTTTTTAATTGCCTATTTATTTTTTTATGTTGGTCAACATTGCGCTTGTGTTGCTAATGATAGTTATGTGTCTTACCAGAACAGATGGTAGGTGGGTTTTCAGACAAACAGACCCAGAGGCAATAAGCAGAGCAGCAAACAGCACAACCACCAACACAAGCAGGTACAAAATTGTACAGATTACTGCATCTAAAATGGTGAAAATATGATTTGTTAAATGTATTTGATCTGGATTGCAGATGCAAGAGCTATATTATTTCAGTTAACAACTGTTGAAATCATTGTATGCAATAAAGCACATTGTATTTAAGAGAAACGGTATTTAAGAGAAAGGAGTTAACACTATGAAGTTGCCTCAATTTCTGTATTCCTTACTCATCCTTAGTTTTTTTTAAAATTCATATTTAAAGTAATTGTTCCCTCAGTAACTGCAGCCTGGCCAAACACATAAACCATGACACTACCTTAACCAGGTATAGACATGGGGATGAGATGTTTGTCAGTGCACAATGCCTTTTAATCTCCACAAACAGTCCCAGAGTCACTGAAAAATATTCAGGTAGTTATTTTGTAACTTTGAAATATTCAGCATTGTTATTTTCCTCTACAAATGTTTTAATTAAAGAATAGATGACCAGATAATGTCTCTAGCAATGTTTCTGTTTTGTGTGTTGTTTTTACTACCATCAGCTACCATTTACCATGGTTAAATCATGGCGTGATATTTGCAGGATACATTTCATGTATACCAATAACAGGGCACAGACATCCACATCTACATTCCATGATCCATGTCAATATGACTTTACTGTCATATTCACAGAATCAAGTGATTTTACTGAATACCTGGCTTAATCTGCCCTCAGGTGCCTATATGCTCACTGGGGTTTAGGTTATGTGAGAATAGTGGTTAGTTCGAGATAGACAGCAGTCCTTGATTTTCTTTGGTCTTCAGTTAGTTGCTGCAAAGTCGATTTGTTTGGGCCACTATCACACTGAATGAATCTTTTTCCATTCAGGTCCGAAAGGCATTTTAATACTAATCTCAGACCTTTGATTCCCACTATGTATGGAAATATGCTTAGATTCATTAAAAATGAAAATGATCACTTTTTCTTTCACCAAAATAATATTTGCCAAATGTCTGTTTGGCTCAAGCAAACCACAAAACATATGCATTTTAGATATCAGTAATTATAGGATAAATTGGCACCATGTCTTTTGAGATCTAATCGGTGACAGCATTTGTTATTCCTTGTCATATGTTGTCTTACTTCTAGTAAGGCGCATTTTTTGCAGAATTCCACTAAGGTTTGCTGATTGACTTTTGTGCTACTGCATTGGCTGGTTTAAGCCTGCAAAACTATTTCTGACATCTGTTGATTGCTGTCTTCTGAGCAGCATCTGTCTTTTCAAACCACCTCTCATGACTACTGTGAGGCTGGTTATGTCTATAGTGTGTCTTTTTGCACACATTTTTTATTACAGATATGCTCTCTTAGATAGAATTCCAGCGTTAGTTTGTGGCACTTTGTCTATCCAAAGGAACATGGTTGACTTTTTTGTGCAAAGTGAGTGACATACTCGATGACGTCAGCTTGCACATCATTAGAATTAACAATTAATTAAATACCTCATACACCAAATTGGAAAATTCAGATGGTGGGTGTACAGACAGCAACATTCGACTGTGCTCCCATCCAAATGGCGTCAATCAGACAATCATATTAATATGCTTGCCAGTTTGCAATAATGTTATGAAAATAACAACAAGTATAGCCAATGGCACAAAAATATGTATATGAACAAAAACAACTTGAGTACAGTCATTTTTACTGGCAGGGAAAACTCTGGATGGATACCATATTCAATCAAATGGCATTCTAATCTAAATCCTGTGGAGTACTGAAATTAAAAGAACGTTTTTTG
This sequence comes from Parotocinclus haroldoi, assembly GCA_034779995.1. Lineage (NCBI taxonomy): Eukaryota > Metazoa > Chordata > Actinopteri > Siluriformes > Loricariidae > Parotocinclus > Parotocinclus haroldoi. Next base: position 3,037 of record JAUZST010054417.1, on the reverse strand, counting down.
GGGGATTTCCAATCACATTTTATGTCTGCCACTATAAAGCCCTTTTTTAGTGTAGCGATTTACTCTGCTTGTAATTTGATTTGATTCACGATACTGAGTTCACAATTAAATTTTCTCTATAATAAAAACATTCCTTTTTTATTTCTGTAATGCATACAATGGACATTTTCTTGTATAAGCTTTTTTAAAACAACAAATCTCTAGTCCCTTGCAATTAAAATAAACGACTAGAAACATTAGTATTACAATTACTTATTACTCAACTTATCTTACTGTAGCTAGCTTCGCCATACATTAAAGTACTGGAGGAAATTTTTAACCAGATTATTTTTATTTAAAATAACGTGTACTTTATAAGATATATAAGATTATATAAGATTTATTATATTTATTTATTTTATTTTATTTTACATTACCCTGCAGTTAAAAGAAACTCAGTCTGCGAGTATGACTGGAATTGCATTAGATTTAAAAAAAATCTAAGATATATAATCCAGGTAAACAGAGGATACAATCTGATAACACAGGCAGAATTAAACAACCTAATCACACTTTTCACTTTGACTGTCAAAAGCTAAAGGAGAACCACTTAGTTTAAGGTTAAAAGTATGGGGTTTGCGGTCACCAGGAACAAATAGATTTTTTAAACGGCACTACAACAAGTAACATTATTCATCAATAGCTGATATAACTAAGCAACTGATTACTTTGTTACACTACAGGACCCAGGACGGAAAAAGACCATGCAGTCTGTTATCAGTAGCAAGTCAAAAAGCTTTGCTCTGTCGCGGTTTTGTGGTTGTATCAGATCCCTTATCAAAGGTCATTTTTACTTTTGTGAGGTCAGCATTAATATTTTAGATCAAAGTAAACTGCATTCAATACAACATCTTTACCAGTAAATATATATTTATTTAAATTTTTATATTTATATTTTTTTTTTCAACAAGACAATTTAAGCCAAGTCAGAATTAGTTAATACTTAAATATACAAATCCAATCCAACTTTGACTAACACTGTTTTTAAGCATAATTAAATTTGTAATTTTCTTACAAATTTGTTGACAAACTAGAATCTTTTGCCCACTTTTGTCACACCTGTATTCAAATCATATAATTGTTATATTTTCCCTCTCTCATTACTAGCCCAAACATGCCCCTATCCTAACTTTTTGTGAAATGCAGGAATGGATGTACAATAATGGTCAAAACCTTAAAGCGTTCAATATTTTTTTATTTATAATGTTGTTTATTGCTTATTTCAGTTTAAGTGGTCACTACTTCCTAATTCTACAGTTTCAGAGTGTAGCTCATCTTTTTCTCTACATACTTTTTTAATCTGCTCTGTTGTGGTCATGTGGGAGTCCTGATTATTAGAGAACAGTATGTAGAAAAAAGTATGTAGAAAAACAGATGGGCTACATTCTGTATTTGTAGAACTACAAAAAGAAGTGACCACTAAAACTTCAATAATAATGAATGCGCAGAATATACACTGGAAAAAATAGAATGCTATATAGTAACAAATAGGATCCAGACAGAACATGAAATGAACATGATTTTGGGTTCATACTGTCTGCAATGAGAGCCGTCAGAGTAAAGGCAAAGAACACCGTTTTTATTTTTAATTTGCATTTTCCTTACTGTCCCATATTTATCTGATTTGGGGTTTTCTCAAATGCTATTTCCTTCCTGCATGGGATAGCCACACTACAGAGTCACATAGTTAAAATAACTGGCCTCTCCATAAGAATTTCATTCTAGTGCAGAAACGTGTGCCTGCCTTCTCTTCATATAAAACTTAAAAAATTGAAGGCAATACACAAAGAATGTGATTAAGTTCATCATTTGAGAGCAATGTTTCTCTCTCAACAAGACAAGAGCACAGATCTCAGTGCAGTCAGTCATGATAATTGTCACTGCTGCAGTGGCAGGGATGTCCATCTCTCAATCTCTCTGGCATCTGCTCCTTTGGGCACAGCCCATTTGTGTCTGTGTGGCACTTGACTCAGCCGGACACACCAAAAGGATTCACAACTGCTCTGCTACCCAAGTGCTTGCAAGAACTTGTTGTTCTCTAATATTTAACATTTTTTTATTCTACAATGGCCTACAGTAAGTGGCACATTTAAACATTTTCCAACTTCCTGTTAAAATTAAATGATACTTTAAACAACAAGTATTACCTGATGTGTGCTCGGCTGCACTTGTAGAAGCACATACTGGTCTATCAATAGCAGAACTAGCCAAAAGACACATAGTACTGTTAACAGACACACAGTACTGCTGATCTGGGGCTAAGTGCCGTAGAATCACAGTGTCCAGCCCCCTGGTGGGTACATAAAACTGTATGAACACATGTAAACAGATGTTAGCAGCTCGAATGCTTAGAGTTTTACCAGTAAATAAATGTAATTAATTGCATTAGATTATTGAACAAGTGAAATGATGAAGTAATACAAAATACAGTTTACCTTATCTGCTCTTTCACTTGTCACATTAAGTATGTAAGGTAAAGTCTCATAAAGACTATAAAGGCTTAGAGATGGAGACTGTAGATACACACACAAGGACTCATTGCATGGTAAAACTCTGAGCCGAGGGGACTCTAAAATAGCTGTGAAATAACAATAAAACAAATGAGTTAAATGAAACTATTGAGGTCACACAGTCAATTGTTTCTCCCACAAGAAATATGGTCCCACACAATGGTCCAATACTGTAAACTGTAAGTTGGAGTGCAAATATCAAGTCTCTTTTGAGAAAAAGGATCAGTTGTGTGATGAATGTACTGTACATAAAAGATAAAGTGTGGGCCAAAGGTCTAAGTCCACATGTGAATGTTTGAAAGCAACATAATATTATTATAAACTAAGAATATTTACATGTCTTCGTTTGGTTATAATGACAGTGTGCACTCAAGCCAGAATGGACTTATTCTGTTATCCTGGAATGGGATATACATACAGTCATATGAAAAAGTTTGGGCACCCCTATTAATCTTAATCATTTTTAGTTCTAAATATTTGGGTGTTTG
>JAUZST010054416.1:0-50857 GCA_034779995.1 Parotocinclus haroldoi | reverse complement strand
ACCTCAGGTCTGAGCAGATATTAGTGCGTTATATATATATAAAGATATAGACCTCAGGTCTGAGCAGATATTAGTGCGTTTATGTCTGTGTTGTTTTTATGTCATTAAATAGGAAGTAGGGAGTCCAGCTATGAGTCTGGTATTCTGGTCAGTAAAGCTGTGGAGCTGGACTTCAATGGCAACAAACTCAAACCAGCTGGTAAGCCCCGAAAAATCCTTACTGAATGATTCATTCCAGTTTATTTAAGGCATAATAAACGATAACGAGAAAACATTGTAGCTTACAGTTAATAGGTTATGTACTGGAGTTACCTGTTTACTTAACTACCAAGATCTGCACTGGCCAGCAAAGTTCACCACTCCATCACTAGGAAGTTGGCTATCACTTCACCTGCCAAGACTTTGTGTGAGTCTTGAAATCTCCGCTAAAATTCAAGGAGAGACATGTGAGATTTCGGGAAACTTCTTTACTTGTGAGAAACACCTGGGAGAGAGGAGCCTTAAGTAAAAACAGATTTTCTATCTGTTTTATTTAATGTTGTATAAGAGAAACTACAGATATTAGATATCAGATTTTTTCTATGGCTATTCCTTGGTTTTCATAACATTCATTAGCTCAAGATTATTAGTTAATACAGTCTGTTTTTTATGTTTGTTATTACAGTTAGGTAACTAAACCTAACAGCACTGTTATTTCTAGTGCAGCAGCCTCTGTTGGCTCAGTTTGCACACTCAGCTAGATAATCAAGTGCCAACCTTTGTTATACTCTTTAACATTACCTTTAGGGAAACATTTGCTATTTATTTATTACTTATCGTTGTCACAACCAAGCTTGCAGTGCCTGAAGGTGAGATGGCATCAATGCTTGTTTTGCAAAACTGGCTCTGAATGTTCTTAACAGTTGCTAGTTCTTATATTCATGCATGACCATTGCATTGATACTGTAGCCCCTACATTTATGATGTGAAATGTGTTCTTTTACAGTGGTGGGAGTCAAACTCAATGTGTCCGCCTGGATGAACAGCTTCATGAATGCCACCCTGAAGACAAATGTAAGCCAAACTACTCTGCTTATCTGCACATGTGGGAAGGCATTTGGTTGCAGATTGTAGACAGGCCTAATACTGTAGACTGGAAGCACAGAATGTTTGACTTCACTCTAATAAATGATGCAAAGCATGTTTGGGCTCATCTCAGTTTACATCTCTCTCATTTTCTCCCTGCAGTGTAAGGACGAGATCTGCGGCTGCCTGAGGAATGATAAGGTACTGCAGGGTGTGGTGCGCTTACCAGTGGGACTTATCCGTTGTTTAATGTTGTCAATCATTTTTAATGTTTTAAACAGCATGTGGATTGTGTGATACTGGATGATGGATGCTTCCTACTCATGTCCAATCAGGAAGAGTACATCACTCAGGTCAGAGGTTTCGCAATTATTTCAGGATCTGTGACATCATTTGTTCAGTTGCACAGATTGAATCGATCATATTTTTAATTGATTATGAATGCAGTAATCAAATTCTGCATGGCAATGTTATCTATAACAACCAACAAGATAACCAAAAGTAGAATTTGAATTGATGACAGTTACTGGCATATTTGCAGTGTAACCAGAAATTACACTCTTCAGTAACATCTTGTAATGCTACTGATTGCTTGGATTTCTCTTTCTTTAAGTACTCCTATAGTTTCTAGATGCAGTTTTGGTCAGGTGAGTGTGATGGGGATTCTATGATAGTCAGCACTCTTTGCTCCTTTTTGGTCTTCAAGTAGTTGGTGCAAAGCATTGTTATATTTTGGGTAATTATCCTGCTGCAGTATGAATCCTTTAATAAATACAAACACATTTTTGTTTGGACCTCTCTGTTGTTTACATTATTGTATCAGCTAAATGTCACTTTGTTTCCATTGTTTAACAGTTAGTTCATCCCCCTTGTGAATTAACAAAGGATCAGGGTCAATACACTACCACACAAATCATCTCACTTTACTTATACTTTAGGTAGGTTGGTGGGGCTACAATAACAAAGCAAGTGGAGTGATCACACAATAATTTATACAAAGACTGAATTCACTGGCCAACATGCTACCTAGTCATAATATACAGCTTACAAAAATTAGAGGATATTTAGTTTTGTGAGCAAAACTTTACTTAATTCCAACAGCTGCAACTTGCGTAATTTCTGTACTTTAAATTGTATTATTTACTTAATTTTACTATTAATGCAACTTAACTATTTTGATTAACGTCTAGGCCACCCAAGTAAGATTGGATTGTTTCTTCCTTCTATACTTTTTTTCTTTTCTACTGTTGCCCTAGGCTTGTTCAATTTGGGATTGGCCTTTCAAGATAATATTTCATTGTATTCTATTTGACCATGACCTTGTAATGGTATTATGTGTATTTTGTCTTTAGATAGGTCAGTTCTTTGGTGAAGTGGACCCTATACTAATGATCAGTCTGGTGAACACGTCACTCTATTTGTTCAACAAAACCTATGACTATCAGTCAGTCTGCGACCCAAAGAGAGAGGACAAGGCGGCTGCTGGACATCGATCAATCTATGTGGTATAGGTTATATTTATCTATTTTAGGGTTATGTGCATATCTATGATTTTTTTTATCCCAGTATATGTTTGTGTCTGTGTGTTTTAGCCTACTGTAGCAGACATATTAAGTCTGGGCTGGTGGGCCTCCACTGCAGCCTGGTGAGAGAGCTGGAGTGGCTACTTTTATTTGTTTAATTAAATCCTGTTGAAGGTTGAGAAAAATTCATGTTGCTTGTTCTTGCAGGTCAATTCTACAGCACTTTCTTCTAAGCCTTACATTCCAGAGCAGTCTACAACCAGGTAGGTTTTTACAACCAGTGTTTGCTGTCTGAGAGAATCATCAAAGATAAGATTTAGGTGTTTGGCATAATTTGTAAAATCCTTTCAGAGCAGCTCCGTAGTCTAATGTGTAGTTATATTGGTTGTATGTTGATGCTCCAGAGAGGTGTCAAATAATTGATGAGAAGTGACTGCTTCTCTACCATATTTAAGCATAAACTTAGAGGTGCCATGGTGTGAGAAGTATTTTAACCTGCCCATGCTGGTGAGCTACTTTAGTGTAAATTAATTAATGCTTTGACGGTACAGGAGAATATGGCAGAAAGCCATACCTCGTACATCTCAAACATAATTTTCAAAAATGTTAAACTTCAAGGACTTTCAAAAAGTCCTCAGAAGGTGTTGGTCTAGTAATGGTAAAGGTGCAGGACTGTGGACCAGAATGTATAGGGTAAGTCACTCCAGACATCTGCTTAATGACAACATGTAAACATATGTTTGGCTTGGATGTAAGAGTTGTATAGAATTTTCCTCTTATTAAATACAGTTGTGTGTATATATATATATATATATGCGCGTGTGCGTGCGCGTGTGTGCGCGTGTGCGTGTGTGTGGATATATACAGAGAGAGAGAGAGAGAGAAAATTGTTGGTAAATTGTTGTTTCTGCCTTGTGGTCTGTTCCATCGGCTGGGAATTGGAAGTGGTTAAGAAAATGTATAAATTAATGTCTAGAAGTTTATCCAGACAGCTTCAAGATGTAAAGAAATCAATACCATGTAGGTAAAGCTATCACATATTCAGATTGTTTGCTAATTAAGCTGTTCTTTTTCATTATCATTATTTTTTTTACCAGAATAGTACATATTTGGTTAATAACTACATAGCAAATTTGATTACAACTGCATTGTAATACACTAAAGTATTATCAGACGATATACAGATGTACAAACATAGCTGACAGATTTATACTTGGCACACTGTTATGAGGTGATTATTCTGATGGGATGTTTATTGAATGCCTTTAAAAATTATACACACATCCTTGCTGAAGCACTAAGGTTCAAACATGAAAATGCTGTAATCAAATTATTGAGTAGAACTGGATAATACAGGTTTTAAGTTTTGCTTTAATACATTCACGAGCAAACCATTTAATCAGACTGTTAACTAGAGTAAGAAACAGATTTATTTTAGCATTTTATTTGAGAAATTCCTCGTTAATACACAATAATACATTGTTAATTAACTCTTGCAATCTTCAAGGAAGGCGGACGCACTTTTTCCCTCTCCTATCTGTTCTTGCTTGCTTCTACTGTCTGTCTGTGTACTGTGCTCCTGGACGCGGATCTTCAAAAAGAAATTTGGAATAATTGAATTTATTAAATGGTCTCTCAATGCTATTGACACCATCTTCTCAACGAGAAGCCCTGGCTCGGGGGAGCTTTCCTGTCCAGATGGAACTTTTGCTGCTGAATACGTGATGGACGCTTGGAGGAACTGGTGGATCATGTGTATGGCGCAAATTTCCATTGATGACATTGAAGATGTATTCTTATTCGGAACCATGATTACGGGGTTTCTGCTGATTGGATTAGGCGTTTCCCTGGTATATCGCAAAATTAAAATGGGTTGGATCAGCTATTCAAAGCCCCTTACCACTGTCCAACTTGATCGAGGGTGTAGGAAGAGCTGTAGGCTCTCAGACTGTGACTTTTATTCATGGAATGAATTCAATCTCGGGCAAGCTATTGGTTCTGAACTCAAAACTGGAAAATTAGGAATTGGGAACCGCTATTCATCAGTGTTTTGTGCGAAAATTTAGAGCACTCGGTTATCTTATTCAGTTTTTGGCACACACCTTTTCTGTGATTTGGCCTTGAAGTCAAGCTATGGAAACCTGTACTAACCTCCCCACCCCCATTTTCCGAAGACTGCTGGGGTGTGGCCTGTCTGAAAGTTTCCCTACTGTGCTATGGACACGGACTGGTGCTTTCGGACGAGCGACTCTTTGGCTTCCCCTCTCTCCCAACCTATGAACACTTCCATTTCTGCTTCTCCCCCACAGTCGCATTGTGACGGGTCTGTGTGAGCAGCTCTAGGTAGCTGCTATAAACCAGATGGCCACTCATTGCTGTGTACTTTTCTGAGAACAGTATGTTGGCGGGGCTTTTTTTTATCTCCAGTCTTACCCGATGTTTACTGTATTCTAGTTTTCCTAAAGTTACATCTTCCTGCCTTGTCTTCCCCCCCACCACCTTGTTATATATTGTATGTTTGGATGGGTTGATGGTTACACTTTTGCTATATATTGTACCTGCTACAATGTATATGTGACAATAAACTCAATCAATCAGAGTACTAGTTTTGATATCAGTCTGGTGTCCATTTTCATATATAGTTAGGGAACTAAAGGTAGATGAAAGTGTAACATAGAGTCCTTATGACTTAATTTGAGCCTTGACAGTGCCTTCCTCTTGGAGGATGGCATGACTGCTCATGACAAAGGATGGTGACCCCACCTACAACAGTATCAAATGGCTACTTTTGAAGGAATACAACTTTAATAATATCACCCTTGCAAACCATTTGAATTCAAAACTCACTTAAGTGGCTTTTGTGTGTTCTCCCCATATCCACATAGATTTTGTATATTTGGATTTCCCAATTGTGTGTGTGCCTTCTTCCTATCATGGCTATAGTCATTGATCTTGACATGTAATTAGTGAATAAGTGAATTACGCTCTTATCTTGTGTTTTGCAGTGTTCTCAGAAGAGGACCTTTCGGACACATACTCTAAAGAGAGCTGCATAACAGAACAAACGCAGTACTTCTTTGAAAATGATAACAAGTCTTTCCATGGTGTATTGGACTGTGGAAACTGCTCGAGGTGAGGCACTGGAAGGCTGAAACTGCATGCTTGTTTTTGTCCTTCTTGAGGTGATGCCTTTAGCCTCATCCTGGATAATTGCTCATCTCTATTTAACCTCTCTTAGAGGAGCATTTGGGAGCTGCATTTTGACATTCAACGTGCCATAAATACCACTATCTGTCTTTCTGATGTAGCCATAGTAAAGTGAGAGGTGTCTGGAAGTTTGGTTCAACACAACTACTGGCCTTTACAAGCCCCAGTGCGACTCTGCATATGATGTTTTTTTTCTTCTGCGTTAACCACTTTAGACAAGTTAAGTTTAACGAGAGTCATAAAAGAGAAATCCATTTGCAAGATCTCAAGATCATGGGCTGCTCCTTTTAGAGGGTGTAACTTAATCTACCCCTCACACGTTCCTAACCTTAAACACCCCCCCCCCCACTCAGCCATGTGGAATGTAATGTTCAGTTTCTTCAAGATATGGAACGGCAGATTTTAGGAAAACTGTGAATTTATAAAAGTTGCAACTTAGATTTGAACATCCAAGAGAGACAGAGTAAGAGTGGAAAATTTAAAAAAAAAATTGATTTAGGTACCCAATCTTACGGTCAGGTGTTGATGTAGTTATAGATAGAATGATAGAGAGAGAGACAGAGAGAGACAAATGTACTTACTTTATTGATCCCAAAGAAAATTTAGCAGCCAGGTGATCCCAGTCAAGTGCTGAGTACCTACAAGGACAAATGTCAACATGGTTTGATCACCCAGGGCTCTTTTATACTGTATGTGAGGGTAACAAAGGCTATAAACAAGTTACGGTTTTTTAAATTTTGTTTATTGGAGAGCTCTGTTGGTGTCATAAAGCAATTTCTAAACCCTATCCATTGCTATAAGCACCTATAATGGGCATGCAAGCATCACAATCCAACCTTGGAGAAATGGAAGCTTCTCTGCTTGCCCAGTGAGCATGTGGAGAAAGGATGATAACAGTGTGCATTGTGTGTTAAAGACAAGATGGAGTGTGGTGCAATAAGCAGTGTTCTGCTGGGAAACCCAGGGTTCTGACTATCACATCCATTTGGCATGTCCGAATTGACAGATACACTTCTGCATGGCAATATTGTTCCCCCAAGGCACTGGTCTCTTAGCAGAGTAACACAACCTGTCAAATGCACATTGGCAATGTCTTATGGGTTTGGTCCATGATGAACAAGGTACCCATTTCTGGGTGGCCCAGTGAGCACTGTGTGGTTTCCTGGATCAACTGGATATACAAAATGACTCTTTTAGTCATTTATAGCTTCTTGTTTGTTTCTGGGGAGAAAACATAGGGATGTTCAAAGGGTAAACTTCCTCTTTCTGTCCCATAACAAAAGTTTTCTGTGTTCATTGTACTATTAATTTATAGTTAATTTACTTGTTTGTTTATGTATTTAATTTGCATACCCTATATTTTGGATCATCATCATCCTGCTAATCATGTTTACATATGTAGCTGGATTTACATTTAAAAACGTCTAGTAAATTATGACTTGGGAGAAAGAGCATTACAGCACCCACGACGTGACGGTCCTTTACCCTTCTTACCAGTGGACCATACATTATCTTCCGCTTACTCCTCATTGGGTCATGGGCCATCTGGTGCCCACCCGGCAACTCTGGTCGCAAGGGCAGGAACAGCCCTAGACGTGGCGCCAGTCCACGACACTCTGTGCGTGCGTGCCCAATGATGTATTGGTGCCCTGTCTAGGGTTGTTCCTGGCTTGCGCTCTGTGCTGCCAGCTAGATCCTGACACCCCCAAGAACCTGACCATGGTTAAAAGAAAATGCTAAGAGTGTTTACAAATGGAACAGGGTTTAACTATGCCAGTTACCAGTGAATTGTGAATGTCAGACCCTCCCTTGTGACCCTAACCAGGATATGCATTTTAATCCTGCTATTGGTAATGTATATTCCTTAGCTAATATCTTTGCAGGTAAGAGTTGTGTTTTGGTTGTTTGCAGCTTATCATAAGTGTAGTTGAAGCACATTTTCTCTGGGAATAAAGGATTCTTAAGCAGCTGGTTATCAAATTTGTTCTGACTATGGAGCACCCTAAATGGCAGCATATGTTGTGGTCCCTTGACATGGTGTTTGTGTAATTATATTTACGTTCTGTCTGTTTGTGTGCACGTGTTGTGATCTGATGACTGCTAAGATCATAGTTCTGTTGTGCTCTGCTGAGTGTGCCCAGCTGCAGTACACAGTGAATGATTACTAAGGGTGCAGGTGAGATGTAATGGAGTGCTTTCATGCACACAGTTACTTTCTCCCTGCTGTACTATGCTATACTACAAAGCCATGAGTCATACAGTTTCAAAGCTGAACTGAGAGAAAGCGGAGAAGCATGTTGTAAAGAAAAATTGGTGTCTATCCAGAAAGGCATTCAACGCTGACAGCATGTAACAAGCCACAAACCTTTCCAACAGGACATGCTGATCTAAGATTACATTCACAAAATACTTTAGCACATGTCCATTGTATTAGCATGAAGGGGAGCTCAAATAACTGGTGATGGCTGCTAAACAAAGAGCTGCACACACTTCACCTATACAAAGCTAAATGTTTCAGTTTTCACTTAAATGATCATGTAATAATCATGTACTTGTTTTTGTGGATATCTGCCTGCTGTACTTACGATGACAGTTTGTTTTTTTTTGTGTGTGTGTTTTACAGAATGTACCGGGCCGAGAAGCTGCCCAGCACGAACCTGGTGTTTCTCATTACCGATGCCAAAAGCACCTGTCTCTCCTGTGATACCAGACCACTTAAACAAGCTGAACAGCCATGTATCTTTCAGAAATGTGCCAATATAAAGACTATAGCTTAAAGAAAAATAACTAAAGTTAAATTCCTAAATGCATAACAGTGAATAACTCACTTTAGTCTTACAATTGGAATATTCCATTTTCTGTTTTTACCTGTCTGATTCACAAAGCGTAGAAATGTGACTAGCTTTCTAAGATTTTAATATTTTAGTAACTTAGGGCAGTACTAAGCTTATGCACAAGTTTTTCTAGAAAGTAAACAGGCCCCCTCTGTCAATTAAGCGTAGCTATCACAAGCACATGCCTTACTAGAGGCCCCTTACTAGATGCAGTTATGTCCTTGTTCCTGCAATGATTATAGCCAGATCCTGCTGATCCTAATTATAATTCTCAAAAGCTCAAACTATAGTCTCATTAATACTTTAGTAATTACTTCTGACTTTTCTAAATTAGAATAGCATATAATTTAGCAAAACGTTTTTTAAATGATCACTGATGATCATATTTACCCTGTGGCCTAAATTATTTTACCCCTCCAGCTGGGTCAAGACTTAAAGTACAGCTCACTTTCAATGAACCACAGGTTTAGTGCTTCTGATTGCAACCACCTGGTATGCTGTACATGCTGTTTACAAAACTCTTAATGGCTTAAATGTGGTGAATTGAAGCAGTGAAGATGACTGCACTCACAACAGAGAGTGTCATGTACATTTACATCACTTTTGCAGCACCATCATTATAGACTTGCAGTTTTACATGGTACCATTAATGCATTCAGATGTTATGGGGGACTGCTCAAGGGCCTAACAGTAGCATCTGGTAGCCTTACCTGTCCCATTGTTAAAAGCTCTGTCATGTCTGATGGATGGAGGCCAGATGTAGGGATCATTCCCCAGCTCTGAAACAGTGATCCATACATATTATGCACATTATAGGGTAGTCTCAATACCCCTACAACCCACACCAGGATAAGCAGGGTTAATATTTTTTTCTCTACATCCTAAATGAATTGTTATTAACCTTGCTTTCAGTTTTTCCAAAAGCTATTTCATTATCACTTTAATGATTTGCATTTCATGTAGTGAGATGTGTTCAAGATGTGTTTTTGTCCTGATGCTTTTCAATCAGCCACTGGTCCAGATCTCTGCATTTTGGCTCAGAACCCACGCTACAGGAAAGGCCCAGATGTCTGCTTTGACAACAATGCTGATGTAAGTAACACGCAATCACAATTGAAAAGAGTCACAAAAGCTTTCCATTCGTTTATTACAGCAAAACAGTCACACATGTCCAATTAAGACAAAAAATCTATTTCCGAGAACAGACTAGCAAGCTTGTTATAGGAGTTAATTATCCACTTTCTGAACCATTTGCTAATGTCACATATGTATTTGTATATGTACACTAATCATAAAAATGTAAATGAATCCCAGTATGCAAACCCCTGTTATCTGGATTCCAGTGATAATATAAGACAGTCTGGTTGGTTTCTCACCTCAGAATATACATTTTGATTACTGCTTAAACAAACAGCTCTAAGACATTAGAGAATGTGCATGCTCACACACAGTAGCAGTACACATGTTAAATGTGACCGAGTGTCACTTAGTTGGCAGACAAAAGACAGGCAGAGGACCAATCAGAAAATCTGTGCCACTATTATGCTCTCATTATTGATATATAGGTAATGAGAGAAAATGGGACTATCAAGAAACATTACTTTTGGATAATGGAGTTTGACTGCACTATTAAGTTTAAATTTAGGATCACAATCCACGGTTTGGGATGTAGTCAACTCTTGTTAACCTGTAACATATTCAAGCAAATGTTAGACTGAGATTTCCAAATTGCTATATATTGTTGATATTTTTGGTCCATGTTTTAACCATGGTGGTGAAGCAGTTAGCATGGTTGCCTTAAAGTTCTGAGCTCCCCTGTTCAATCCTGACCTGTCTGTGTGGAGTTGCATGTCTTCCCCTTGTCGACATGGGATTACTCCAGGTAGTCCAGTTTCCTGCTACAGTCCAAAGACATTTGTGGTAGGTTAACACAAATACTAAGGTGTTTCCAAATTAACCTTAGTATGTGTGTGTGCGTGCCCTACAATGCAACGCGTTGTCTACGGAGTCTCTTTCCTTGCGCATTGTGCTGCCGCCTGGGCACCGACTTTCCAACAACTCTGACTAGGATTAAGCAAATAAGAAAATCAGTCAGTGTTTTAGCTATGGTTATGATGATCAAAGGGGCTGTGGGTCCAGAGAAAGTCAATTTCTGGGCCTTGCAGGGGTTGCAAGATGACAGCGCCAACACATTCGGCATCCAGGCATGTCTGTGATGTCTAATCTGGATGAAAAGTCTTGCTGAGACACGAACTTGGGTTATTGAGATGGTGGGTTAACAAATTACTGCTGTGCCAACTAAATATACATTTATATTCAATGTATTTCAATTAGGGTTCATTTATTTTAGGGTACTTTTATTATGGTAATTATTTGACTGCCTTTCTGATTTTTTTGCTGACTTTGCTTACTGCTAGCAATTAGCATGCATAACCTCATCTCATTTTTCTCTGTCTTTCATTTGTACTTCACGCTTGGCATGTTCATCATTCTCAGGATGAGCCTTTGTGCCCCATCAGTGCATCTTCTGTCTTGGCTTCAGCTTCTCACATTCATTTTCTGCTGCTTCTCATTTGCGTTTGATGGTCAGTTGTGCATGTTTCATTGTGGCCTTTCAAGAATGGTCTAATCTGAATGAAATATACTTATTTGGTATGGTTTAGCTGTTATTGCTGCACATAATATAATCTCAGAACAAGTATTGTGTCTGGTTCTTTGCTTCTATAACAAAGAATATATACAGTATGTAAGGTATAAACCCTTACATGTATAACCATGTATGTGTCAAATAAATATCTAAAGTCTAAGGTACAAAGCTAAACTATTGGGACATAAGCAACCAATATATAAAATGCTGCTTTTTTAGAGCATGTCTTCTAAACAATAAACTGGTAAAAACTGTGCCATATCTTCGTGTTCTGGCATTCCTTCTTGAACACATCTTGTTGCTTCAAATACGAGCATCTTTGTCTGTGTCTGTACCAGACCTAGAAAAAAAAGGTTCACCACTTGCCAAATCACTTTAGTTCATATTTTATGATTTCACTCTGGTGAAGTGAGGTTTTTACTTGGGGTTTCACTGTTTCCAAGGTGTGGCACAGGAAGGATCAGAAAGGACCAGGTGTTTTTAAAATTATCACTTGTGTCTCAAAGGTCGTGGGTGGTGTGTGTGTGTGTGTGTGTGTGTGTGTGTGTGTTCATAGGTTTCCCAAGGTACAGTGAGAATTCAGGAATAGGGTATGGTTCTGTAACATTATGATAACTATTAAAAGTGTAGAAACAGTGGTCCAGAAAATATGGAAATGGACAGCATTAGCCTACTGTGACGGAATATATTATTAAATATAAAATAAAAATAAATAGTCATTAATAGATTAAACTCTTCTGTGCAGCTTCATGGTTATCAAGATTCCATTAACTTCTCTCTGCTGTGGCAATAGAAAGATGAATTTATGATTTGCCTTCTGAGATTTTATGAAAATAAAAAAGATTCAGCATGTTTTCTTTATTCTGTCAGCCAGCACAACCTGTGGACATGCCAACATACACAGACAGTGAGTCGTCCCCACATGTCAAAATAATAGGGATGTAAGGTAGGATGTAACATTCTACCACAGAGTTCTATAGATTGACCCATTACCCTGAAAAACCACAACAATATACTCTAGCTATTGTATAGGCTAAGTTATTTTTCTCCTACTATCTCGATATCTTACTTAAATATGCTTAATAATGCCATCATAATTTTTGTGACCCCCCCCCCTTTTTTTAAGAGAAAAGGATAAGAAAAGAAAACACCAACATGCATTCCACCATGTTTTGTTTTCACACTTTTTAGCTACTATGGGCCACTGAAGTTTTTGGCAAACTTTGCACAAATTATACCAAAACACAAATAAAAAATTATACAATGTAACTACAACATCAGGTTTTAGGCCAAACATAACAAAAAGATAAAAACGCAGCAAACCATTATTCCTCCTCCACCAAACAAACATAGATGGTCTTCTAGATAATGACAGAGCTTGGACATTGGTGGCATGCTGCAACTAAAGACTCAGCTAACAATATAAACTTGTTTGACTTGCTTTATTGCAACTCAGTAGTTGTTTCAAATTAACTGTTACATCACTTACAACTGAGCGTGACTTGTGGCAGAAATGTGGTTAACTTACTTGTGAGAAAGGTGGCAACCTATGCAAGTGATGTTTACACACTGCCAGTGTGGAGATTGTATGGCCTCATACTAGGCTTTATGGGTATTTTTGGGAAGAGTATATCCACCTGGCAGGGGTTTGTACATTTACATTTACAGTATTTAGCAGACGCCCTTATCCAGAGCGACTTACAAAAGTGACAACATAAGACAACAAAAGAAAACATAAGACGTTTGTATATACCTCTGGCCATATATTATCTTATAGTGTAGATGAAAGATAAAGTTCATGGTATTTTCATGTGCAACACATGAAGACATGTTGCATAGTTCAATTTGTAATACCCTTGCAAATATGTATGTGTGTCTTGGCTATCAATTTTTACACCATGAAGTCTTCATATTGATTTATCACTAACATATTTTAAATATAGCCATACATGACTATCTAAGCACAAGTTTTCATTTGCAACACATGCTCTGGCTATAGGGGGAAAAAAAAAAAAAAAAATATATATATATATATATAAGCAGGTTGCATTTGAAATAACATCTTACCGTTGTCTAACTCACATATACATATCGATTATAATTTGGGGAACTTTTGACTTCTTGTAAATTCCCCAATACACATATTATATTTTAAGTAATTGACAACTTTGATCAGGTAAACTGTATAAGAAATGCAAGGGAAAAGCAAACAAAAATGTAAGGGTAGCTTTGTTTGAGATGTTGAATGCTAGAAAAAAAATAAGTGCAGATACTGTACATAGAAATATTACAAATGGGGAACAAGACACAAGATGATGTCAGAATTAATGGAAAAGACTTACCTAATGTGCAGTTAACAGGTCATAACAGGACAAGCTGTTTTAGGTGCCACAAAAGTATGTACACTTAATTTTTAGCTGATAGTTATAATACTTTATAAAGTCTATACTATAGTTATTGGAATATGCCAGAATGATACATGATATTTCCCATAAGAATATATATGACTCAGGATCTGGTGTTTGACCATGACAACTGTTAAGATTTGTCTTAAAATGTAAACTGGGAACTATACAGTATATATTTAATTGTAGAATTCTCTGACTGTAGGAGGACGCCTCTGACTGTGGCCGTGGCTACAGTCTTATTCCTTCTCTCTGGTCGATGTTGGTTCTTCAGCTGCTGCTGCTCACTGTAACAAGATGCTTGTCCTGACATGTCAAAAGCTGGCTGACTATTGCCTTCACAAGACTGGTCATTACACAGTAAAACGTCACATACATGAATAATTTCTTCAACACATTTCACCTTGAAAATAATGTCAACAGAGACCTGAATGTTTCCAATGACTTGGTTATTATTAAAAGTAAACATTCCTAATTGATGCATATTGTAATCTCTACAGTAAATTGTTGGATGAGACCTCTTGGAGAGAAGTGATATTCGAAATGGGTATTTTACCTTTCTTTTCTTAGTTGGGGGTTTTTAGGACTTTCTACAACCAGAAACTGACATAGGTGCAATTCTGAGGCACAGAAGCTCCTAGCAAATGTAGCAGTCATTTCAGCTTTTAAACATATTTTTTATTTTACCTATGTCTGCTGCATTTTAAGCATGCAGGGAGTTTAATATTTAATACGAAGTTTGATCTGAGAACCAACAAATATAAAAAAAAAATCAAAATAATTGTCACGTCACATGTTCAGTGCAATGCTTTTTCAAAATTTTGTATTTACTTTATTTAACTAAATACTGCAATTGTCCCCTTAAGGAGTAAGTAATTAAGCAAATAAGTTTCCGAGAGGGTTCATTATGCATTGCATTGCAATATGCATTCATTTATGCATCTTGAGACCAACTCAAATGCTCTATTTTATATATAGTATTATTTAGCCAGTCTCTTGGCTCAAGCTGTTGACCATTGTGTATTTTATTGTCTGTCATTCAGATACTTGAGCTACTCAAATGTATTCCAATATGAGTTTAGTGATATCATGGCTCTGGATGTCTAT
Organism: Parotocinclus haroldoi; assembly: GCA_034779995.1. Lineage (NCBI taxonomy): Eukaryota > Metazoa > Chordata > Actinopteri > Siluriformes > Loricariidae > Parotocinclus > Parotocinclus haroldoi. Next base: position 36,069 of record JAUZST010054416.1, on the reverse strand, counting down.
TAGTGCAGACATACTTTATTTAATGTAAAACTCAGCACATGCCAAATTTTGAATGTTTCCACTGAAGTTGTCAAAAAGGACACATTGGACTTTATTTGGGGATCACTAACCTTAACTTGGTTATGAAAGCCATTTTTACACCTATTCATTACTTTATTTTCATATATTTTCAAGAACTGGCTATTACTTATTTCAGATTATTTTTATTTAAAAATAAAGTGTTATGATTGAATGTTTGAAAGGCTGCCAGAGAAAACATGGCTGCCAGCATCAGCATTGCATTGAGTCATTTTAACCTTTCTTATTGTGTCCACAAATGCAAGCACATGGCTGCACTGAGATCCTTTAATAGCTGTTTATTTGGACTAGACACATTTTTTGAGCATGTGGTGAATTGAGATACGTATTCTTCACACTTAATCAACTTAAACAACACTGAATGTTTCAGGTGAAAAGTTCGCATGTCATATTGATTGCCAAATTTGTGAAATACTGCATATTGGAATATCCTCTTTGACTTTGTAGTCCAGTATAGGTGGGATGCTTTCCAGGAGCAAGCTAATTTTCTAATGTGTCTGCTCCAATATGTAGCTGCATATATATGCCTACCTTTTATGAATCTCCAAAAGCTTTTTGGAGGGTTTGTAGGTTTAAATTTTGCTGACTCAGAACTCCATCCAACACTTCACTTAAAATGGATATGTGGTCTTATTTCCCACGGTTTCCATGTAAATAGAATCATTCAGATGAAATGTATATGAATGCTGCATTTGTTTGCCTTTGTCTTTTACTATATGCAGTACAAACAATACATTCCTCTGTGTTTTGAGAGAAAATAAGTGAAACCAAATCACAGGTCAATGACAATGTGGAAAATGAAATGTTGGCTGTGCCTATAAGATTCTGATGTTAACTGAATAACAGATGTCATGTAGAAATTGCATTAACACAAGTTTTTACAGTATTGTGTCAGAGCATGTTTGGTTTCCAATGTTCAAAGCGTGTTCTTTGAAAACTGTGTATTTGCGAATGAAAGTCTTTTCTATAGCACATTTTTTTTCAAATATTATGTGAATAAGGTATCACTAAACACATGTAAACAGTAAACTCAATCTCTGACACTATGCATATGTAGTTTGTTGCTGCTATAATAGATTTGGTCAATTTACCCTCTTTTTCTCATTTGTATCCAAACTAAATTTCTTAGATGTATTAATATTTATTGGCAATTCAGGTTTCCACCAGCTCCTGTGGCTCAGAGGTAAGAGCCTGCTGCTGGAAACACCAGCTCATGTGATTCAGTGTTTGAGTCCTGGAAGGGGCTTGCAACATGGTCTGGTGTTTCCATTACTGAACATGCGATGGAGCATTTTTGCCTCCACCCAATGAATTTTGGGATAGACTCCAGACACCCTCATGTTCCTGTTCTGTATAGGTAGGGGCAAAAACAGTGATCTGAATTGCTTTTAGCAGAGGTCTCCACTTGCATCATTATGTAAGCAATGTCACATTTCCTGCTGTTTAAACACAATAATTGTCATCTTGGAATACAGTGATAGGAATGATATGTTTCTCAGTAAGGTAATGAGCAACAGTCAAAACCCGGATGTCCAGTAGGTCAGTGTAGGCATTGTGGCACATTCACTGCCACCTCAGCCAAAGGACCCATTAATATTTAATTAAAACAACCCAGAACCTCCTCCATCACACATTGCACTTCCTGAGGTACAACAGCACCTAACATAATTCATATACAGACAGAAATGAGATTCATTTGACCAGATAATGTTTTCAGTCATGAACAATCCAATTTGTGTCTTTTTGTCTACTGTAACCAGGGTACTTTGTGAGAAGATGCGTGCAAAGGCTACTCTGCTCCGTGTGTAGCTCTCTGCTGAGCGTTCTTTCAGAAATTGATTGTGAAGGATGAGTGTTGACTTCTGGAAACAATTCTTGCCTGGAATCAAACTGATTTATTCAAAAGCTGCGAAACTGGCGGTTTGTGGCAGTTTTATATTTCTGCCACAATTTTGATGAGATGTTTGCCCCAAAAAAATCACCATCTTTACCTGCTTTACCACCAGTTCCACTTTGAGTGAGACATCCACTGCACCTCTTCTCAATTTATGAAATCGATCGCAAATGCCACAGGTAGTTATGGCATGATCATCCTCATGTCATCTGCAGGAGCCTGAAGTTATTATCACCTTAAACAAAGTATTTGGAGCTTCTTTAACATTTGACAAGATAGTAAACATTCATATTTATCTTGTTAATCCTGCATAATTACTTTAAATAATCTCGATTTTTTTTTTTTTTACATATTGCACTTAATATTATTGTGAAATAAGCAGTACCAGTTACATCTACTCCGTGGTTTAAAAGCCATAGTCAGTGTTCTCAGTAAGTTGTATGGCTACTTTACATTCACAGCCATATCTAAACCTTTGCATAATACTTTGGGCAGAACTAATCCCTTCAAAAAAATTTTTTTGTATTTATATATATTCCCAAAATTTACATGTTAAATGTACACATTTTACAACATATTAAAAGGTTAAATAAACTTTGGAATGTGCAAAAGTTTCATAAACTCTTGCAGATGCTACAGATGTTCTTGTAAGTTATATTTCAGCTATCATATTACACACAATTCTGAAAATCAAGGCCATTTTATTTTTTACTTTTATTATTATTATATATTTTAACAACTCTAATCCTGGTCAGGATTGCAGGTTGCTCTGGGCATATACCATAAACAGGGCACTAATCCACCACAGGGCTAGGCAGGGTTTGCAGTTACTGTGTTAGTGGGCAAGCATATTAGGTTAATTAGGCCATCAAAGTTCAATTATAATTTTCTATGGATTTTTCTTTTATAAATCAATAAAAACAAAGTTTCAGGTTAACATAACCATACCCATGCCTAATGAAAGTGCAATCTTTCATAATGCAAAATTATCCCCTGTGGTAACTGCAAAATTTACTTTCCATAAAATGAATTTTAAAAAGATTTTAATGAAGTCTTTGTGTTGCTGAGTATAGCCACACAATTATAGAGAAGGTAATCTAATCGATAAGGCACTGTGTCACACTGTGAGTTTGCATGTATCATTAAATGTGTCTGTACAGGCAGTCCCCCTTATGTGATGTTGTGCAGTAGATGTTTAGTGTGTGGGTGTGTTTCTTCTAATGATTGCTCTGAGCTGCTCTTCTGTCCTGTTGGGCTGCTGTGTGTCTATGTCCGTGCTCTTGAAAGTACTGCCAGTGCTGATGATGCTTGATGTGCCAGGAAAAACTTGTCAAGTTGTCTGTTGATAGAGGTGTGGCCTGTGCAGATGTAGCTCTGCCTTTTTTCAGGTTGTGCTCTAAAATTTATTTGTGGAGCCTGAATTTTGTATACATTTGTACAATGTTACTAGTAATGACAACAATTGAAATTTGAAAAAAAAAAAAAGTTTGTACTGAATTCTAATGTTAATTCTTGTGCAGACACAATAAAAACATATTGGTAATAAGCAATGGCTCGTTTTTCCTCTCTTAAACTGAAGTGCAGAAGAGAGTGAGCAAAAAATGCTCTGCTTTTTATTGCCACTAATCAGTGATATTACTACAATAATATAAAGTTATATGTCATGGTACTGTGGTATCGTTATTGTAGTATCTTGTAACACAAAGTATATGGCTGGTAAGCTTCTTAAAGAAAGAATTTCAATAACATCACCATGACTTGAATGACATTTAAGATAAAAGTTTGAATGTGTCATATATAACTTGTTATAGGCATGAAAAGCATTAAGTTATGTTAGCAATCATATCTTGAAACACCACTCCAGACATGAAAGCTCAATAGAAATGACTATATGGAAAATGCTGTACATGGAAGAAGCACTGACACATACTTTTTTGATACATTAGTAGACACGCTTGGCTTTTTTGTCCAGCCATTTGAGACACACTCTGGGTGTCTAAATTTAAGGTTATGGCTATACATTCCCCATAGACTTTAAGGTTCATTTAGTCATCCCCCCCAAATGAACTTGTACCATTCATTAATACATGCTTAATCTGACTCTGGGATTTTAGGAGCCACAGTGACACGGGCAGGGTCGGTGCCTCGCACGCTCTCTCTGCATGTACGTACAGTGGGGGAAATAATTATTTGATTTCTTGCTGATTTTGTAAGTTTGCCCACTTACAAAGATATGAATAGTCTAGAATTTTAAGGGTAGGTTTATTTTAACAGTGGGAAATTGAGTATCTAAAAGAAAATCCAAAAGATTACATAACATAAAAATTGTAATATATAAATTATAAATGTGAAATATACATTATAATATATACATCTATTTGCACTTCGCAGAGAGAAATAAATGTTTGAACCCTCTAGCAAACAAGTCTTAATACTTGGTGGCAAAACCCTTGTTGGCAAGCGCAGCTGTCAAATGTATTTTTGTAATTGATGATGAGGTTTGTGCACATGTCAAGAGGAATTTTGGGCCACGTCTCTTTGCAGATCATCTCTAAATCATTAAGATTTTGAGGGCATCGCTGGCAACTTAGACCTTCAGCTCCCTCCATAAGTTTTCTATGGGATAAAGGTCTGGAGACTGGCTGTATGTTTTCGGTCGTTGTCGTGCTGGAAGACCCTGCCATGACCCATTTTAATGCCCTTTTATGGTGCATGGCTCCATCCATTCTCCCATTGATGTGGTGATGCCCTTAGCAAAGAAACACCCCCAAAACATAATGTTTCTATTTCCATGCTTGACAGTGGGGGTGGTGTTCTTCGGGTCGTAGTCAGCATCTCTCTTCCTCCAAACACTGTTGAGTAAATGCCAAACAGCTAAATTTTTGTCTCATCTGACCACAGCACCTTCCCTCAATCTCTCTCAGAATCATCCAGGTGTTCACTGGCAAACTTCAGATGGGCCTACACATGATCCTTCTTGAGCAGGGAGACCTTGTGAGCACTGCAGGGTTTTAATCCATTACGACATAACGTGTTACCAGTGGTTTTCTTGGTGGCTGTGGTCCCAGCTGCTTTTCATTCACAAGAGATTTTGAATGGAGCCCCAGATCGAGGTCGACTGGCAGCCATTTTGTATATTTTCTTGTAAATGACACCAACAGTTGTCTCTTCTCACCCAGCATCTTGCTTATGGTTTTGTAGCCCATTCCAGCCTTGTGCAGGTCTGTGATCTTGTCCCCGACATCCTTAGATTAGAGTCTGACTGATTAATTGAGTCTGTGGACAGGTGTCTCTTGTACAAGCAACAATTTAAGACTGCTGTTGTTAATGCAGGTAACGAGTAGATTAGGAACGTCTAACTATATTTTATATATATAAACTTGCACCTCATCTCTTGATCCTGACACAATTCAAATGTAATAAATAGTAATTGTTTAGATTGTAAGCCTGTATCACCTGTAACTGACTCTGGATAAGGGCATAAAATAAATGCAGTTATATTAAATTTGTCTATAGCTGTAAGTTGTAGGATCATGCAAAACATTTGTGTCATACAATATCATATATGTGAACAGCAAAAATATAGATTGTGTGCCACTTTCAGAAAACAGTCTTGTAAAAAATGTAATGCCTAATTCAGAAGAGAGGTTATTTGAGGTAATTCATTTCATGATTCTGGGAGGCATAGCTCAAGACCATCTTGGCCAACTTTGCGCCTCTAATAATAACCCTCTAGTAATGGCCCTGCGCCTTACCACGTCCCAAAGTGCCACTGGATGCAACTTTATTACGAAAACTCTTCTAGAGTTTCAAGCATTGGAGTTTCACTGCCACATACCCAGAAAGCCATGTAAAATGTCAATAGTTGGTCTCCCATAAAGTAATTTTCCCAGGAAAGGATATTCTAGATACATTTCTGCTTTCACCTATATGGCAAACATTTGCCAATTTCTAACTTAAGTATTATTGTACATTAAACTTCCTTACCTTTTTTGAGCAAAGTGTTTAATTTGTTAAATGGAACTGCCTTTGTTTTACAAACTTTGATATGATCACAGGGTATGAATAAAGTTCTAATTTCTATTTTTATTTTTGTGTTTACTTTTTAATTCAATGCTTTATAGTATATTACTCTTAACAAATGTAAAGGTAGCATTTATTTTAAATAAACTATTACTAGATAATGTTGAATTGGTCACCAGTTATCCAAATATTTTTATGTGGACCATTGGCCAGAATGGGGTACATTGTCCAATTACAACTAGGTTCAAATTTAGCAATGATTTCTAGGAAGGTATTTTTTCACAATAAATATAATCACATTAGGCTAAATTATTTTCCAGTTGTAAAGAATCAAACTATAATTTTCTATGTTATTTAGACTTATGATACTATGTGCCATTAAGCATTTGTAGTATGGATAGTCTTGCAGTTTACAACTTACTGGATTAAATTACATTCCTGGGAAGAAAGATTCTTATAAAGTAAAGATGACCAAGCCAAGAAATGTATTTCATATCTGATAGTGCTCCATTATGCCCCAATAAAATTAATAGGGCTAAAGTCCTTTATAATGCCTGGCTTAATTATGGATGCATGTTTGCCTTTGCAGTTTGAAGTATTGTATATAAGCATATTTATAATAGCAACTGTGATGCCGGCCTGTCTCCTCTGGTTTTGTCTAGCTTATGGGTACTCTATTGCTTCCTGACTCCCACCTCAATCAGGAAAAAGCCTATGTTATTTAGGCTATTAAAAAACAGCCATGTCCTGTTTGTATTGCCCATCTTGCAAATGGCATTAGCTTGAAAACTATCCATCCCCTCTAGCTTACTCAGCTGATGAAATACCCTATGATTGGTTTTGACAGAGCGTGTACCTTGGACCAGATCTGAACTGAGTACATTTTCAGGATTTCACCACCAGACTCTTGATTGCTTTTAAAAGTCTGGGATTGCTTTTAAAAATCTGTGACGACAGGCTTGGACTGCCTTTTTTTCCAGCCCATCAAGCAGAGGTGGTCCAGATGGATGTGGGTGTGTTTTTGTTCAGCTTTTAAGCGTGTATCATGTTATTTCTATGGTGTTTTTTTTTAAGGGGAGGGTTTAGTATTTTATTTGTTTTGTGTGGTTGGGAAGGATGCTTTTAAGGGAAGGTGGAGGGGTCCAAGATGGTTATCTGAGGTGAGATGGGGGAAGTGGATGGAAGGGGGGGGTCTAAGTAATTAGATAGCATTGCCAATGGCACCCAGGTTGTGACCTCTCATAAAGTAACCATCTCAACACATGCCAGCTAAAAAACAATAACAAACAAACTGTGAATGGAAGAAACTCTACAGGTTTCTCACTCTTTAGATGTGACCTCATGACTCTTTCTTATCCATAGCCCTGATCAGCTAAATCCAACGTCTAAATAATAACAATATTCATTACACAAAACAGTTGCATACCCTAGAGCCAATATAACCAATATTCACAAAACACTGAATATAAATTACATTCTTGACTTAAACCCTGCAACCTCTGGTTCTAGCCTTTGCCTTTCTTTGACTGAACAACTACTAGGTACTTGTCGGCCTATGTAAAATGTCCAAAATAATTATTCTGCACGTTGCACTCTCTAACTTCCTTTAGTGACACAGCATGCTAAGGGTGTAGTGGAAATATTTCCCAGAAAAGTCCAGGATACTGTAGCAGCAAATATGTACTAATACATTTTATAAGTTTTAACTGCTCATACCTGCAGTATTGTAAAAGTGTGGAATTAGTTTCCTTATGACAGTGCAGAGTTGTATGCTTTGCATATATTTTAGGCTTTAGCCATTTTTTTACAACATTTTTTTTTTTACATTTACTAGTCATAAATTGCCAGATGTCAAAATTACATATTAATTGAGCATTTGAAAAATCATATATTTATTTACATACATTTCTATACATTTTATGATACTGTGTATTTCAAAGTAGGTAAAATGTCTATTGACATGCAGCATGGGATGTAGAGGAAAACCAGAATACCTAGAAGAAACTCACAAGAGAGCCTTCTAAAATCCTAACAGCTGGATGCAGGGTTTGAACCAGGGTTGCTAGATTTTGCAACATTAACACTATGTTTAAGGTTAGTAATTCAGCAGCTGCTCTTATAACAACTGACAAAATCTTACATGCTACATTCAAAGCAGTTGTGAATTAAAGGTCTTACTCAAAATTCCAAAAGTGGCAGCTTGGCAGTGTTGGGATCTTGGACCTTCCCATCAGGAGTATCTTATTAGCCTTTAACTATTGGTTCCTTAAATGTTGTGCCACCACAGTTCATTGCACTATAACACTGTGACAACATTTCCATTTGAGTGAAAATTGTATTGCTATATGGATGGTAATAAATCTATAAATGGTGATTAAAAAAAGCTTTCGCATATGTTCTCTCATACTGTAGACCTCTCATGAGTGAAACCTTGTGTAATATGCACAATCTACCTTTAATGCATTCCTTATGTTGCAATGCTTTGACACTCATGTTTTGTGCTGATTTATTTCCTAAGAACACTTGCCCTGCATAGGTAACCTAAATAAGTGTTCTCATTGAATAATGTGTAGTTGAGTGCAATATTAATGAGCACATTATGGCCAGTTTCTGATGTTCGGCTAAATTCAGAGCTCAGTGCTTGTGCCTGTTAGTTCTCTCAAATGAATAAAAGTAGCATGTTATTTTCATTTTCCAAGCTACACTAATTAGCTATTATCATGCAAGATGGCTTTGATCACCCAAAGGAGGTTTTCTAATCACTTAATGAATTAGGCGAGGTAGATGTTCTCTGACCATTTAATCATAAATGCAAACTAAATTTCAAGTGCTTTTCATCTCTGCAGTGATAATCAAGTTTAAATGCATGTGGAGACTTAAACTCTGGTTTCTTTCAATGAGTAATGACAGTCCACTTTTTGGAATTTGCAGACTTCCAGTGAGAAAACTATTAGCATACATACGACATTTGTATTGAAATAACTAATGTTTAATTTTAAAATGATAAAGCCATAGCAAGAAAAACATTGCCATTAGGATCCAAATAAAAATAATAAATAATAGAGTAGAGATATAATTGTTTTAGCAATGGCATAATATAATTTTTTTGGCTCTTTAATAGAATACAACCAGAAAACAATAATACATTTTGTTAAGAAAAACAAGTTTCTATAGTTTACAGTGTCAAGCATTTAGTTTGACCTCCCACAACACTTGAGCACTAGAAGCATATGCTAGCCTAATCAGAATGCCCAGCTGACCCTTCTACAGTCCAAAAAAGCTTAATCAGGAATGGTCTTTTTGGGAAAAGTAGCTGCCATGAAACCAGTAGGGGAAGAGATGCTAAGCAAGCAGACTAAAAGATACTTGACTCAAAGACTGGGATGAAGATAAATTAAAATAGCATTATGAAGTGATGATTCCAAGTTTGGGTCCAATCTTCAACAATATGTTATATATGGTCACTAAACCATTGCTAAGACAACAAATCTAATGGTGGCCTTAGATACAGTATATTATATTGTTTTGTAAATTTTTAGCATTGGACAATAAGATCCACAAAACCAGATTCATCTCGCAGGGTTGAATCAGGGTTCTAATCATATAGTTACCAAACCATTTATTTATGGCTTTGCTTAGTACACCAAAGCAGAAACCTAATGACTTGTTAATAGATATGAAAGCATTGTTGCAATGACAGTTTCTCTAGGCAGATTCCATGCCTCTGCACTTCATATGATGATCATTATATGTAGTTGAAAAAATATCTGTTTTAGGAGGGGTGTCTACATACTTTTGATCACATAGACTATTTTACTTAAATCAGGAACCTTTTACTAGAATTCACAGTACACATATGAATATGCTTAGTGGACAGGTCATCAGCCCATTACTCAGAGTTCAGAGGGGTTACTACTGTAGCACTGGGGGTTGCCCCCGTGCCCAGCCTTCATCAGGCATTATCTATTATGTGTTTGGAAGTCGATGCTGGGACTTAACCATAGATGACCACAATGGTGGGCTATTGAATGAAGATGTGACACCAAAGACCACACAGAGCAGAAACTTAAATAAGAATCAAAGAGGCTGACCTGGAAGAAAAGGTGGTTAAGTGTCTATTTTGGAAAAGGCATGCTGCACAGCTCCAGACGTCCCCAGTTTACTTTTCACTCTGTACTCTGCCTTTGGCAACCATGGACTGTGTCTGTGTCTGCATGGTTTTAAGATAATCTGGTTTTATCCATCAATCCAAAGACAGGTTTTAGGTTGCTTGGTCTCCCCAAATTTGCTTTTATTTTACAAGTATAGTTGCTTAGTGGTTGAGGTTCTGGACTATGGACCAGAAGGTCCAGGGTTCAAATCATCACCAGGCCCCCACTGTTGGGTCCTTGATCAAGAGACGTAACTCACAGTTGCCTAGGTTGTACAATTGTATCAGTTTTAAGTTTCTCTGGATAGCGGTGTCTGTGAAATAACATAAATGTTCATGTAGAGTTGTGACCATTTTCCTGTCATGTTTGCAGCCACTAAATGTGATTTGATGTTGAATGCACGGATAAATTAATAAATAAGTAAACACACAAGAAAACTGTTTGCTGAACGGGGATATCCTAATCTAGAACCTAGTTTAGGGCAAATAAATAATCAGACATTAAAACAACTGATTCAAAACTGAAGCAATAGATCCATAAGTCTGAAGAGGCACAGTGGTGAAAGTGGTAAGCATGGTTGCCACATTGCTGTAGCCCTGGTTCGATTCTGACTCCATCTTTGTGGAGTTTGTATTTCTTCCTCTTGTATGCACATATCTATATAGTACTTTGATTTTCTCCCATATCCAAAGGCATACATTAGGATAACCGGTCACATTGAATTACCCCAGTGTGAGTGTCTTTGACCAGTATTGTTATAACCTTGCTCCTGTCACAAACAGCCACTCATGCTGATGTGATCAAAAATAAATCCAGGTGTGAAACAAATGTTAATAAAACTAGCATAATAAAAAATAAATAAATGCGTAGACAGTGCCATCACATTTGGGACTGCTGGAACCTACATTCATTCATTTACTCACTCACTCACTCACTCACTCACTCACTCATTCAACTCCAAGGACGCACAGCTGCCTTGTGTGTATTACATTTTTAGCTTATCATCAGCAGCAGCATAAGCACAGCCTGCTCTCAAACATGTATCTGATTCAACGTATTCAGTTAATGCAACGATTTATACATTATACACATTTATCCACTGCTCAGTGGTAAGAGCAAGCTATTGGAAAGTTCATAGGGGACTTAATTTGATCCCTGGTGGGTCATTTATGATACGCACTATGGACTGGTGGCCCGTTCATGGTGTACCTCTGTGCGATCCCAGTGAATTCTGGGTTTAGGCTACAGACACTCACTATGATCCTGACCTGAATAAGTTTTGGGGTAAAATCGTTTTTGCTTAATTATTGTCTTTCTGGTATATTTTGGTAATACTGATATATAGGCTGCTCACAAACATTCGGGGATGTTAAATTGAGGGATACTTAATTTTAAACCAATCCCCTACTTTTTGTGAGCAGTATATTTACTACCGTCACAATTACTACTGTATCAGTATAATTCTACGGTAAACTGCCTAATTCAGTAACTGTACACACTAAATACAGACAAACAAGTCACACACGTTAATGTTTCATTCATTGGTATTTAGACGGATAATTATGCTGGGACTCTAGCCATCCCCTAAGCACACAGGACGACCCTGCAGCTTGTTTTTAAAGCAACTATTATGAAAATTATTCAAACCTAATTGTGCTGAAAGAAGAGCGTGTGTGACTAAAATTTTCACAGATGGTTTTAGTCCTGCCACATCAAAAGTTAATCACGCAAATATGGAGCAGTTACAGATATGCCTCCTCTGGGGCTGAAGCTGGTCAGGAGCTTGTGTGTGTGTATGTGGGTGTGTCCATAAAGTCTTAAACTACAGAATAAACTCTACTGTATTATGCTTAAGCTTGTAAAACACATTTCTATACCATGCAAAATTGCTTTCACTTCTCTGATAGATTTAATGGTCTTATCTTACATCCATGGAATTTTGAGAAAATAATTAGAATACGTACATAAGCGTAAAATGTTCATTTCTTTTTATTATTATTTACCCTCAAATTCACATTGTCAAACAACAGCATAACCTCTTTGTTTCTACACAGACTCATGAAAAGGACCATCTTATACACTGCACATCAGATCAAAAATAAAACATTGTGCAGGTCAAACATTTTATATACTAGTTTATACAGGATACAAATTCATCTATAAAGCTATGTGGTTTGCAATAAGTCTTGCAGCTGGAGCATTTCCAGGGCCCATTCCACTAACACTGGTACAAAAGAAGAATAATGCCTGAATATTGCAACACATTTATGAATGCTTTAGAATTTTCTATATTTCTGCATAAATATAACCTAAAAGATCATCAAATTCCTACAAGAATCATGAATGTAGATAAAGTGAACTAAATTTTTAAAAATCTGACAAAAGCATTACTTGTTCCTTTATTTAATGAGGATAATGATCCAGTATTACATTATCTATGAGTTACATGTGGACTTCCTCAATAAATTATATTTTGTCTAATTTGTTTAAACTCCGATGATATGTATAAGTACATATTTGTGAATATATATATAAAAAATGCAATCTCCAATCTAGCTCACCCCAAAGGTGTTTGATATGGTAGAGACTTGGGCAGAACCAAACTCACCCATCAATGACATTATGAACCTTGCCTTGTGCACAGGTCAAATTAGATTTATTTAAATATCTCTTTTTACAATTGAGCATTGTCTTAAAGCACATTTACAACATTATCTTAAAAGGCTATATGAAACCTCTCTAAACTGTGTTCAGAATATCTGTTAGTGAACTAAGATATCTGGGTCATGGAGCAAGACAACAACCTTAAGCACACAAGTCATTCTACCAAAGAATGGTTAAAGCAGAATACACTTGGTAAAAGTCAAAAGTCAAAAAGTTCGACTTTAAGCAAATTGATATGTTGTGGAAGGACCTGAAGTGAACAGCTGTAGTGAGGAAACCCACCAACATACCAGAGCTGAAACTGTTCTGTACATAGAGTGGGCTCAAATTTTTTATTCATACTCATACCCTATACTAGTGCCACTCACAGTTATGTAATATTGCAGTATTTTCCTGAAATGAAAACAAATCTAAAGGATTCTGATCATCAACGTGCAGGTGAATAACAGCCATAAACACTGCCAATTAATCTACAGAGCTCCATATTACATTCTGGTGACTTTTATTATTATAATTGTTATTATTTATTTATTTATTTATTTATGTATTAATTATTTTTGAGCTGCTACAGAATGTAATGCCAAGAGCAACTAGGATCCATGTTAGATCATGCCAAAAGGACCAAAATGATGCATGTACATAAATAAAAGTCAGCTGAGGATCATGATGATAAAAGTCAGCTGTTTTGTTCTGTTAATGTAGGCTAATTTTTTTTATTTTAGTTTTGTTTTAGTTTAGTTGTACACTTTTATTATTGTTTAAATTAACGATATAATAAACAATAAATTACAATATTGATGTAAAATAAAATCTCCCTAATATGTTAAAATTCATTAAATCTGCTATGTAAAATTAAGTGTATCTACTAATGCATAGTATTACCTGACAGTGTTGCTTTCATATTGTGCAGTGTAGTTAGAATTGCTAACTGTGGATTACACGTAGTTATCTGCGCTAACTCTGTAAAATCTGTAATATGGAAGCTTGTATTGTGTGTTGTGTGACATTTTACTAATATGGCTATTACTAAGGTCAAAGCCTTAGCTAAGTCAAATTGAGGCCTACCATCGGGAATTCAGTTTGAATTCCAGCTGTTGATGAAAATTCTTTCGCACAGATGGCATAAGGAACAGCTTAAATTTAAGCACAACACCAAAACATAGGCACTTAGCTCCATACTCACAAGAAGTATCCTTCTGAGCCAACAGCAAATGGAAATCACGCAGCAAAGCTTAACACTTGTTTCCAAGTGAGGTTGCCAACGCAGTTTATAATTTATTCGCTGAAAAAATGCAGGTCCAAAGGTTTATTTTAAACAGGGGTTGTGTAATATTTAATGTTTTTCTTCTGACTTCTTACATTACAAGCAAACCATCCGCTAGTAAATGGAGAGCAACCAAATTCATATTATTAAATTACGTTGTACAAGATGAACCTGTCATTGTAAAACTACTGATACTACTGTAGTCCTGATAAATTCTTACATTTACCAAAGGGTTTTGTAGGTTTACTTTTGCAATCAAATAGTTAGGCTATATAGTTAGAATATGTGAAGGAAAAGCACTATATTACATTAATAAAACGGTTATACATTACATATAATTTATATTTTGTTGAAATTATATGTTGTGTAATACTATTATTATTATTATTGTTGTTATTACTACTAAATGCCAAGTTTAATATGAATTCTAGTGAGCATAGCATTTCTCCGGACTATTCTGTCTTCTGTTTGGGTCTTAATGGTTTGTTCACGATTCCTTTAATTGTATCCATCCATCTTCTTGTTGGCCTTCTTCCTCTTTTTTCCTTAGGCTCTTCCAAGTCTAATAACATTTCCCAATTACCGTAATCAGTTTGTCTCGTGATATGTCTAACATCAGAGAGTTTCAGTCTGGTTACCTGGCATTCAAGGAAATGGAGAAGTTTAATTTAAATAATGAATCCACTTGTTTGTTTTCTTTGCCGTCCAAAGTTTTGTCCTGAGTGTTCTCCAAGTGTCTCTCCAAGTCTTCTGCTGAGGCTAATATTTGCAGATATCAATAGCATTTTTTATTGTATAGCTTTCACATTCTTAACAGATATAAAATAATCTGGACTTTTATTAAATTAGTTTATAAATATAATGCATATAAGATAATGCATATCAAGTCTATGACTTAAATAACAGCTAACTTTTGATTTCTATGAAAATGTGGTTAGAAAACAAATTATTTATACTAGTATTTAATCTTGGTAAAATTATTTTTTAAAATAAAAATTATCAGTATCTTACTGCAATATTGTTATGTGCGTCTGTGAAAATAAAACACACAACACAGAACTTTGAACTTGCAGATAGTCACTGCTGTGTGTGCATCTAGGGTAGTCAGTCATGTGTTTGTTTAGCGCATGCTTTAAATGGGACAAAAGATTACATCATTGGATCAGTGATTGGTTGATCTCTCCAAATCAATTAAGAACCAAAAACATGACCGACTTCTTCAACAAATCAACACCAGTCTTATAATTTATTTACAAATAGTACAATTCACAAAGACAAGACCTACTATTATGTAAAATGACTTTGTGTTAGGAAACACAGTTAACTCTATCTCCACTGAAAAGACACAATTAATCACAATAAAATAAAGTAATCATATGTGTTCCTCCTATTTAAAAAACTACCAATTGCAAGTGGTACATTAACACTAATTAGATTGGTATCCATTCAAAATGTGGACTGTTGGCCAAATACAAGTTAACATAAATGTTTATTGGCAGTTTTCACTAAAAACACAAAAGTATAAATTGAGATTGTATATGTAATCTTACAGTGACCAGCACAAGCTATTGTAGTTCACTACCAGTTAGCCAGCATACCAGCTGGCTAACATAGTTATGGACAAGCCAATAGTCTGTGTGCAAAACAAATGCATTAATGTACACATAGGAGAAATTCAGAATAGCCCAGCATCAGGATTCATTAGCGCTAATGGATAGCATAGCCCCCTACCCCAACTCTTCATAGTTGTCTGCCATGGCGTTTCCAAATACATTTGTTACCACTATCAGGAATGCTGAAAATGGTGAAACTCCTTGCAGAACTTGCAGAAAATCTGAAGACTAATAAAGACTCATTCCTTTATCTTCCCTTCACTCAACACTGAAAATTTACAAAGGGGATACTTGAATGATTGTGCATTTTTGTCCATTACCTTCATGAAGTTCTTCATAAGCACCAACTTGATATGCAGTGGTGGTAGCAGAATCCTATTTAGTTCAACAAGTGCTGGATCAAGATCATTTTTCATCCCCGATTGCAGTGAATGTCTGCATGAGTGACCAGTCTCTTTTCTTGTAGTGTTCTTCTCTTGCTTGATTGTCCCATTCACACAGGAAATAGCAATTGTGTATCCACCCTGGAGACCAAGCACGAGGGCAACCACCTTTAAGAGGTACCAATGTTGTTGGTAATTGTTACTACACCTTACTTTTGTGATAAAAAGTACTTTTGTCAAAGTGATCAAATACTTCATTGATGCAAATGCAATGCACTGCGGGCTGGCTGAATGACATAAGTCGAACGGTAAAAATGTTGGCTGCATGACTGATAGAGGGAGAATATATGACTTAGATAGAGGTGCGTGATGTAACTTTAATTAGGATTGCGTCATCTAGCTTTTAATGGTCATACAGAAATGATGCAATACTGATTATGCAATCTTTGCCAAGAGTAGGCTGTTATATTTAGTTGTGCTCAGCTCTTTTCATGTCTGAACCAATGTGGCCATAGACTAGTATAATTTAACAAGTTAATAGCTTAGCTATACAAGTTAAATAGTTATTGTAAATGTACTTTGCAAAAAATGTTGGTATGGATTACAAATGTTTGCCCTTATTTTGAGAGCTAATTCATTCCCTTTCTCTCTCTCAGCAGCAAACCAAACATGAGAGATGATCAAGATGATAGCAGACCTAAATGTAACTTTTTAATCAGATATTTGCAGATACTCAGAGGGAGACGTAAGATAATCAAAGTGGTTTTTTGATCACTTGATCTCCCTGTCAACTAGGACATTAAATATATTTAGGAAATTAAAGGATTTTTTTTGTGATTTATCTTCTTATGGGTAGGCTGGTACAATGACAAAATGATGGATGAGTTGGTTTATTTAAAATGTATCCAAGTTTCTCTGGACAATATGGTCTGCAAACATAAACCTAAATTATAGACAGGTTTGATTACACACTCACTAATGATGCAATTGGAGATTGTGATACTGAAATCTGCTCAGGTCTAATCAGTACAACCATTCAAGGCATTAATTTCAATTAATTTTTTTAAAAATATATAAAAGAAAAGAAAAAAGGGAAACTATGTAATGTTTATTTATTCTATTTTCTTGTCTAAACCTCCAAATCTCCGTAATCACTACTTAGAGACAACTGAATATAGCTCACAACATCTATTCTAATAATTTGTATTATTATATTTGAAAAAAAATAAAATAATAATAACTATCCTAAACTATACGTAAAGTGAAGAGGAGAAGATGCACACTTCCAATCTTAACTTTGGACTTTTCAAAATGAAATTGTTCATTGATTTGATATTGAACGATAAGTGCAAGTTTTATTTAGGCATGTAGGGATGTTTAATCTGATTGTTGATAATCAAATAAAGTAAATATCAAAAGTGATATCGACCAGGTATTATTTCTGTTCTAGCTGAATTGATCTATAGGAAAAGTGCAATTACAGCACCAGAGAATTTGATATACTGTATGTAAATTTGCATTCAAACTTGTATAAGTCTTTTAAGTCTCATTGAATATAAAGATGTTGTATAGGCAGGGTTTGAAATAACTTAAAATAACTATACATATATCCATAATACATATTATTATAATAAATAAAAATAAATATTAATAATCTGTTTAACTGTTTGAGTAGTTAGCAGGGCAGAAATTGTCCTCAAAAGACATTGCTTGACATTAGAATTATGTGGCAAAGTATGTGTCGTCTAAACATTGGGACCAACTAAAACAGAAAAATTTATCTTGGAACCGGTCACATAGGTGGTATTGTGATTGCAGGACACCAACACCCATAACTATAAAGATTTGACACAATGGTCCCAATTTTGTCATGGGAAGTAAATTTTCATGATTTCAGAAAGTTCCATGTTGTTATCGCAGAGGAAATGGTCTTCCAGTTCCAGAACACAATACAGCTACTACATCCTCAACTCCACGAAAATACAACAATAATAAAAATCTGTTCTCTAAACATGATGTCAGCTGAATCAAGCAACAGGCACGTATAGTTCCTGAGAACAATTCACCAACTGGTCATGATACAGCGGTTGTGATATCACCTCATACGGGCCATATGGGTCTTGCATATGCAAGTGACAAACCTAGCATACTTTTACAGAAAAGATGTATAAAATAGCATAACAATGTCTAAAAATGTGATTTAATATTTTTTAAAGCATGATGTACAAAATGAAGAATAAAATCTGGCATATGCCATCTTTGGACCCCATTCCAGATGGAAGTAACATTGCACTGGAAGTACCATTATTCGTATTATCTGAATTTACTGATTATTAACTAAACTCAGGTAAGTGCAAAGGTTTACCTTCAATGGAAGTTAGTATTTGTTTAAAAATTTAAGGGTTTAAAATTATTATTATTATTAATATTTATTTATATATTTATTTAATCAGTTTTGTAGATAATTTACAGTTTTTTCGTTCTTACGTTGTGGTTTTGGAAACTACTGCAAGCAAAATTCTTCTATTCTAGAATTGTTTAATTTGTTTTGCATACGTTGTGAATTCCTTTTTTTGGTCTGTTCATAGAATTGCAAGTTTGAGTTATGTGCCTTGTGAAGTTGATGAAGTTAGTCAGCTTTAGATGTAAATCTGCTGTAAGGGCATGTAAATCCAGTGAGGGCTGTGTGAATATGTTTGTGTTATTGTGTTGCCTTGTCAGCAACTGCTTTGGTTCAAAGTTCACAGTTTCATTGTTTAAGGGAGCTGAGTTAGTGGTGGTGCATAACTCTAACTTTCAGTTAAACTAACATTTATATGTACTGCTTTCCATTAATTTCCTTTTTTACTGTTGTTGCCAGTTTTAAACATGGACTGTGGAGTGTGGACTACATTCCTAATTTTAAAACCATAATCTGAAATATGCCAAAAGTGTAATTTCCCGTTAGGCTATACATTCTTAAAGTAGGCATTACCCAGCAGAAAAAGCATTTTCCTTGAATATCTATTATTTTGCTTTTTCTATAGTTATCAAGATATTTGGCCTTCAGGTGAGTTGGGGGTAAGGGTTAGACTGTCAGCACCCTGCAATCTGTTGAGTGACTTGCAACCGCTCCACACACTCCCTCACAGGAAGTGCATGTTTATTTTGAGACCATTCTGTTTACTGCGGCGGGAAGATTCTCTGCAGGAGCCCTGTGCATCACATGCTCAAAGTTTTTTGTCTGATCCAATTTTACTGGTTACAATCTTGAGATTTTCCTGTAAAACACATTGAGAGATGTTATCTAAAACCTTGTTGAGGTTACTTATGAGACTGTAATGCATGCGTTTGCTAAGTTGCTATAAGCTTTTTAACAGAGGATTTATAATTGGTATCACATTGGTCATTTGAACAAACAGCCAGCTGGCATGTGTTTGTGTGTTTGTTTACGTGTGTCTGTGTTGGAAAGGTTAACCCATGGTAATTTGCTGCAGAAACACTCCAACAACAGATACAAGCACTTCAACTGCATGCCTCATTTCTACAATGCTGCATATACCCTATAAGAACCTCTAGGAAATTTCTTCCAGCTTAATAGTGCCACAAAAACTGGAGAGTAGTTAGCATTAGAATGTATTTGTTTCACTGGTGAATGCTTACACCGCACAAAGATCTGTACTTGACACATTGTGGTCTTCAGGTCTTGAGTTCACACACTAAAAGACGTTTGTGAGTATCTGCACAACAAAGTTTGTAGGACTGGATATTCAGAAATTATGAACATGGCCAATCAGAGTTAAAAACATTTTTTTGGCTTACATGTTTTCCAACATTCAGTGTGGAAACTACTGATGGGGTGATAAACTACCTTGCAGCACATAAAACATTAAAAAAGAACATGATATGTTTATCATGGTTATTTACATGACATTTATGCATTACACTACTGCCTCGAATTACACTGTTACCACTTTATTAGGTATACCTACTGTGTGCTTACACTTATCCATGTATAAGGTTCACCTATAATTTAGGCATGTTTTCTAGAAAAAAAAATACTGTCTGTAGAATATATCCCCAATAGACTGTCACTAAGCAGATATTTACTGTTCACAAATATTAGGGGACATTTCAAAATGAAATATACTATAATTAAATATACCCACATTTTTCTGAGCAGCGTGTTTTATGAGTGAAGGGGTACTCTCAAAACAACATAAACACGTTATCTGTAGCTGCACTTTTAGAGGGGTTTTAGCATTAACAGACACCTGTCTTGTTTGACGGGATTCTTTCATATTCTATTATTCTATCAGAACTAGTGTGGTTCAGGGTTCTAATGATGCAATCATCTCTATATAGTGAATCAGAAAAGCTAAAAGGTCATATTCAAACAGAAGGATGAATATAAAAGCCTCATTGTTTGAAAATTACAAATAAAGGAAATAAGGTAATGAACCAAGAACTTTTCAGGATCTACGAAACTGGAAGATTTCTTTCATTATGTATTCATTTATATACCATTATCTTTTCTATCAAACTTTGTTTTTCTATCATATTAATTTTTCTATTTGAACTCTAGCAAAATTCATCTTCTCCAATCTCTGCGTTTAGTGTCTCATTCTTCATGTGTGGTTTTTCCACTATTTTTGATTTTTAATTTACTCTCACTTATCTATACCCCCTTCTTATCTTTTACACAGTTTAATGAAAGTTTCTTTCCTGGTCTGTCTTTCCCTGATTTGTCAGGTTGGTCTGGGCTATGCACTTTTTCCTAATTCTTTTTATCACTTGTTTTTCCTCCAAATAAATATATACCTTACCTATATATATTAATATGCCTGCACTGCACACTGCTTACATTCTGCTTGCAGTTTGTGGGTGGATGCTGTATGGTCATATTTGTACGTATTTGAGCTGCAAACTATAGTTTTGACCACAGAGTCTCATGCATCCAGTCCAAAATTGTTGATGCTGTAAGTTAGACTTAACTGAATGTAAGCTGATATGATGATACTGTAAATTGGTCAATGGTTGAGAGATATTACAAGACGAATCCAACATTTTCTGTTTGCTAGCTAGGTATTGGCCCAAAATTTGCCTTCCTGGATGGTAAATATTTATTTCTGTACTCAGGTCTCAGTGGTGTGTGCGTGTGCATGTGCGCGTGCGCAGTAGCAAAAAACGCAAAGATCTGAAACTCTTAGAGGTTTTCCCACCACTTTTTTCAATACATAGAATAATGATGAATTTATTTAGAATTTGTTTATGCTTTGCAGCACATTGTCTAAGTTAGAATGTCTGTGTGGGGGTTTATGTGTATGCATGCGTACCCTTCTGAACATAGAGAATAAAATACGATTGCATGGATATTTGGAAATCCCATCTGTAGCATTTAAACCATAATGATATGGCAGAGACAAAGGCATGCCAGTCTTTCCATTATTAAGCCATTTGCAACATTTTCACATCTAAAACATCACAATGTAAAACAACATTAATATTGCTTCAAAATCATGAACTGACTGACTCATTACATTATTATTGTCTATTGCTAGATGTCTTCTTTGGTTACCTCTTCATCATTTCCCCAAAGCATGTCATGTTTTAATTCAGAGCTTTGTTTTGCTTCTCAGCAAACCACAAACTTGTCACTTAGATTTCATCGGCATGTGAAGTCACATCACACATCTGCTTTTGGTTATGGAGGCGTATAACAGTATGCAGAGCTGAAGCTCCTGTCATAGCGTGGTTTGTGTTATGGAGAGCTATGCGGCGGATTCAATAGGAAAGGAGTAGTAAAGCTCTTTTCTCATCCTTTAAGTAACAAAGGGGAAAATGAGAGTGTATGAGAGAGTGGGCCAGATGTCATTCATTGTAGTTTAATATTTATCAAAAGTGAAAAAAAAATAATTATTAGCATTTACATGAATTAGTTCTTCTTAAGTGGAGAGAAAACACTTAGAAATCAGCTTTTGATGTTAGTCAAAGCTAGATCCTTTTCCATTTTCTAGTGCCCTATAAATGCTTTATGGGGTATAGGTCAGGTGGCTCTGGAGGAAATTTAGCAGTCCATGATAGACTTTGATCTACAAATATACTAAGCAAAAATATATTCACTTTTGCTACCATTTTTCATTTGCTGAACTCAAAGATCTAATACTTTTTCTATCTACACAAAAGCCCAATTTTCTCTCAAATATTATTCACAATTTTGTCTAAATCTGTGTTAGTGAACACTTCTAATTTAATAACTTTGGAAGTGTGGCATATTGAGATACATGTATAGCAGGGGTGTGTGCGTGTGTGGGGGAGAGGGGTGCTCAGTGGGTGCCAGGTCTGTGAGTATGCTGTCTATGCAAAAACTGGGATGTTTTCAGCTGCTGAACAATACTTAGTTAATATAAAAAACCCCTGGAAAAAATCATAAGGAATCTGACACTACATAGCATCTCTTATAAACGGACAGCATTATCTGCAAATAATGGAGGACATAATGTTTCGACTCTGTAACAAGCCTAGGCTGAGCATTGAGTTTCTGTTAACAAATACCACAAACAGGGAACATATTCTAATTTGAACATGTAATTTTATTACAGCCCAACCCTGTTAACAATAAGAGAACACAGAGATACAGAAATAGTGTTGTAACTATATATCTTACAGTGAATGTGGAGTTTTAAGTGGCAAGTACTTAAAATAAAAGAAGTAACAATATAATCAAAGTTTAAACTACCATAGGACTTTGAGTCCAATCACTGCCAAGCTGCTACTGGTGGGCATCGAGCAAGATGATTAACCGCCAGTTGTTTGGATCGAACCATGTGTGCACGCTTGTTTGTTTGTTCATTTAACATTTCATCAGCACTAGTGGCTATTCATGATAGGAGGAAGTTAATATTGACTCAAGTGAAACACATTCATAGAGGGGAAATTAGCAACCACTTAACATAATGCATGTCAATGGAATGTGAGAGAATGCTGGAGTACCTGAAGTAAACGCACCCTGACATGGGGAGGACACACAAACTAGGCGGAGTCTGTAGTTGGCATCGACTCAAGGAGCTCTGAAGCTGTGAAGCAATCATGCTAAACACTTGCATCACTGCACAATTAAAACATTGAAAAATCTATCATTGTCTTATGATAAAAGGCATCTATTGCGTTATGTAATGATAAACTCAGATTCCCAGTGTAAGGTTACTAGATAAACTGTTGACAAGATAAGTTCAAAAATAATATTAATGTACATGTAAATACACTAAAGGTGAACCTTTATATAACATTTTTGTGTCTCTCTCACTGTCTGTCATTTGATCTCTAATTATTCCCCTGTGTGTGTGCTAGCCCTGCTACTTAGGGGGTTGTAGTTTTTGATTGCGTCAATAGAGGATGCAGAGGCGTTATTCCTGCCTGTCCCGGATGACACCGAAATAAACAGCCAAGCCACTAATGATACTAATACAAACACAGATAGAGATGCTGAGATAAACAGAAGCCAGGCTCAATGGAAAATTGACACATGAACACACTAATCCAAACCCATAAATGAATGCTATAAAGCAAGGAAAACATTATTTACTTAGGTATGTTTTATTTTGCCTGGGGCAGATAATTTGCTTAAGTATTGTTCAACAAATAATGCCTAATGATAAGTGAATGTTTCAATAAGTGTGTTCATTTCTTATGTAAAGAGCTGTTTAAGTGAAGTGGACTAAATAAACAAGCACTCTTTCCATCTAACGTTCATGCAATCCCCCCCTTTTTCACCAGATTAAAGTGGGCCAGGCTCAAGCATCCCAAACTCAATAGAAATAATAATGAGGAAGTCATAAAATTATATTGCTACCCATTAATTAAATAAATAAATAATAAATAAGTAAATGTAGCCACAGTGGTTTGACTGTGGACTCTGACTTTAAAAGAAAAATTACTGCACAGACCCAGAAAACTGACTGACTTTCTTCCACTGCAACAAGTTCAGGTTTTACCACTCGCCCATTTTGGGGATTCTTAACAGTGGATAGGAATAAGCACATACTCAGCAGGGGTTGTTGCACTGTGTGTTGTGATGCATACACCATTAAACATTTCTGTGACTCGTAGCACAGCGGCACTTTAGTCCACTCGGACCAGATAGGGTAGGATTTGTCTCCCACATACAACAGCCCCAACACCCTGATGTTGGTTGGCGATTTGTCCATGCACTTTATTTAAGTACTCATCACTGCTGAGTGAGAGCACCCCTCTCGTCTTGTTGTTTAGGAGATGCTCTGAACCAGTCAACTGACCATAACAATTTATCCCATGTTAAAGACATTCTGCTCTTTACTCCTGAGCATTTCTCCCACATGTAACATATCAACTACAAGTCATGCTCACCTCCCATCAGTTATATCCCAAAGTTATATCCCTAACTTGTATGGTGCAACAATTATTCTGAGTAAGTGATAACAATATTCAAGACAAAGGATAAGTTTATTAGTGCAAAAAAGCAAGAACCATATCATACTGTTTTTAGCCAAATTTAAGAAACCATCAACCAAAAATGTCACAATTAGTAATTTGTTGCTCTTCCTCTGGCTTTATGTGGGTGTAAATTCTTTGAGGCATGTACATAATTAATGAAAACCAATAAAATATTTTACAATTTTCTTCAAGTTTGTTCAACTTTCTTGAATAACTTAACTGCTGTAAGACTAAGTCTGGTCATTTCCATATAATTCAATACAATAAAGCACAATACAAGTTTGTTGGTTTTGTAAACAACTTAATATTAAACAACCTATGATATTTTCTATCTATGCACTTAGAAAAATGTCCAAAATGTAAACGTACAGGTGTTTTGACTGTAGAGATAACTACCTTACATGCATACCAATAGAAATTTGATTGTTTTGATCTGGCAGGCATCTTTATATGTATAATGCACATGCACAGTACATCCAGTCATCCACACTGAAGGATAGCTTTCGTTTATTGTATTTCGATGATAGTGTTTACAATCCCATATCATTCAATCTAATTCTTAAAGTTCTGTCACAAACATTGACTCCTCTTTAAGATCATTGAAATTGGGACGTTGTGTAAGACAGATTACAATGATTACCAAATCCTTTTTATCAACCCATATTTAAATAAAGACACTACAAAGACAAGATATTTAATGTTCAGACGAATAAACTTGATTGTTTTTTTTTTGCAAATATTCACTCATTTTGAATTTAACACTTTGACAGGTGCAACAATAGACAGGGAAAGTTGAGGAATGCTAAAAAAACACGTTTGGAATGTTCTACAGGTGAGTGCCATGATTGGGTATAAAGGGATCATCATATGCCATCCAAGCAACGCCTTTTTCAGGGACACTGTGGCTTACTTTATTTTTTTAAAAATTACTTTGTATAAAATGTAGAATCAAATGTACAACTGTCTTCTTAAAACTGCATGTAGAGGTGCTTTACTAGCTACTGGAAAAACAGGCTGTGTTTAAATATCATGTTCTGACAGAAACAAACACATTTGTTGCACAGATGTGCACATAAAAAATAAAAAAACAACAACGACGTGTCTGTGTGCAAAGTTAGAGCAAAATATAAAGTTCCGGATCCTGTTGCAGAAACAAAGCTGTAAATTTATAAATAATTAACAGATTGAATAAAATCTTATCTAAGTGGACCCACAATGGTCTCATTAACAAATGGTTGCTTGTGCATTCTCATTTATGCGTCAAACGTCCATGTTCACCAATAGGGAGTAAAAGGGGCTGGGTGGATGGGGAGTTGAAACGGATTGCATGGGCTCATCTGATTGCCGTCATCACACAAACAGCGCTGTAAAGCAGTGCTTCGTTGTAAATGAACTTCCCGCTCCGGTTCAACAACCTCATTTGATTTCAGAGCCCTGGTCAGGAAATTGTACATAAGATAAAGGGGCTTTCCTAATCCTGGACTGGACGCTGGATGGCTTTAAATGGCTGAGGGAGCAGAGGGAGGGAGAAGCACCGTGTAGCAACTTAGTGCGCTCCTGTTCATCCTCATCCTCATCAGTCTCTGACCAGTGCGCATCAAGGCCAGCAGCTTGGCTCGCCAGATTTTAATACTTATTTCTCATCCGAGCAGCATTTTATAAGAGATTGATCACCAAAAGGGGCCATGTGGATTTATAAACTGCTGCTTTTCCTTGCTGTTCTGCTTTATTCGGGTAAGTTGCTCCAGATGCGCACATTTTACCGTACTGTTTTACCACTGTTATATAGACTGAATAGAACAGTTCGGATCAGTACTAAGAGCTTATTATGGACAAAAACACAGTTCTTACAGTTACATATAAAGCTACACTTATCACGACTTTGAGGGTGTTAATTAGAGCAAAACAGAATGCAAAATGCACCGTGCACCAACACCGCACCAAGGACTAAGAGCAGCCGCGCTGTGTCTGGTTTGCACGTTCTCAGTGATACGTTTACTTTGTGTTAAATGAAGTTTCGCAATCACATCCAAGCTGTTTTGGAGAAACAACTGAGTGCTCTGTTAGCCTTTTTACATCTGGACGCATGAGTCATGGAGCTGGGAAGAAATATGCTCGTGTACTGATTGGAACACTTATTATACATATACATTTTATCCAGCTAAAGTTACCACGTTGCCATATAGAATTAGAAATAAAGATGTATTCTATTTAATGAAACAAAATCATCAGAAAAGCAAATGAGATTCTGATTGTGATTGAGTAGCAAGAGACATATTCATCGGGGTGAACAGAAACATGTCAAACTAGAGGAGAGTGCCACACATTGACTCTTAAGATTGCCAAAAAACACTGAAAGCCAATGGGCATGGACAGGATCTAATTGTCCAGCAGTTCTCGTGGGTTCCTCTTTGTATTCATTTCAAAATATTCCCTCATCGAGCAGTGTAGTTGAGTCCAAGAAGAACCCATTTAGTATTATATTTTAGCTGCAAAAAAGCTGAACTGACATATTTCTTCTTTTAAAAAATGGTTCAACCTAGAGCTAGTTAGTAGAAGATGAGGACATAGTTTATACTTATATCTGGCCTACAATGAGTGTTGAAAATTACTAAATCTTCAGGTATGCCTCTGTGTGCAGCTGAAACAAGAGAAAGTCGTTCACTTGTGTATTGAGTGGATAGTCTAGCAATGAGCTCACCCATCTCTAAGGAGATGCAGTGTATGTAAAGCATCTCTGTGGGCTACTAGATATATTCAGTGATACATCAGTTATACTATTATATGATTTGTGCCCTTCATAGTCTGTGAGAAAACTGTGCTTTCTAATATTAAAATTTTAAATACCTATGGGCAAAAGTTCAAATGTGTTACCTGAGGGAATGCTGTCTGGACTGAGGATGCAGATAAAACTAAGTAAACTTGCTATCTCCTGTTTTTTTTTCCCCTGGCTGTGCTCTATTAGCATGGATGGTATGTTTGAGCTACAGACAAACTGGTCCTGTTTGCTTATCTTTTTGGAACCACACTTCCCCCCCTCTGCCCATTAAGAACTTGGACTGCAACCATGTCTGATGACCTTGGATACCAGAGCTTGTTCATGCATGTGGTTGTTTGTCTCTGGATCTGTTCTGAGCGGGTTCTATTACTCGATCAGTAGGGAGTTGGCAGGCTCGCTCGTGTCTCTCACAATGAATCCACTCAACCTGAGCCATTTCACTTAATCACAAAATGATGGATATCTTTGCATCTTATTACACAACAGAGATTAATCTTATATCACAGCATATTGTACTGGCTTGTTTTTCACTCTGCAATGTTTTGTTTGATCATGCTGGCAGTTTCTCTTTACCATATAAGCTCCATTCTTACTAGAGTGTGTCTTATATATAAATATATCCCAATTGACTTAGCAGTAGAGGAATTAACATACTATCCAGAGGTGCCATGGACTTCAATGCCAAGGAGTCGAACAGAGCACAAAAGGCTCTTGTTCACTTGATATTAAAGTTTAGATAAATACATATAATATGTTATACATGCTTTAATGACACATTTAGGAACTCAGAAGAGGATACACATATGTACATTTTTAATCATATATGGTGTCAGCTTTTGATACCATAGGGCTGCAAGACTTATTGTGTGCCATGCTTGTTTTGGTTGGCAGAAGGCAAAAGGCATGCTCTTCAGGACTACCAGAAGACTGACGGTATTCATATTTTTGCTCCATCTGATCTCTCATACATGATGAAAAGCAAGAAGATAAGCTTGGCAAAGTGTGTGCGCCGCTGCACACGAAGCAGAAAGCTCCCCTTCACCTGCAGGTATGGTCTTTGGGGTCTTATACAGTACTATGCAACAGTCTTAAGCCGCCATTATATAATTGTTTTAGCAATTCTATAATGACCATATATTACATTTTGTACAAGACTGGACCCAAAAATGTAATCCAGGTAAAGCTGCTAGATGTTGCTATTGCTCATATGCAATTGAGGTCACTTAAAGCACTTACTACTGTAGCCTATAGAAGCTGTTTTACTGACTCTTATCTCAGCTTTTAAATAAGGCATACACATTTCCTGTATGTTCACTTTGTATTCTAATAGAGTCAGATAAATAATTATGTATGACCATCCCTACACCAGTGTGGAAACAGTTATATTCATTTAAAGGGCAGCCTAGTTTTAACTTTAGTAACTTTTGCACAGTACTGTAGTTATGTATTTAAAAGATATATAAAGGATGCAGACTACATTGTGAACCACGTATGATGTGCATTGTAAGAACCTGATCAACAAACTATATTTGTAAATAACAGCTGGCACTAGATGAAATATTGGCTATTGAAGGAAAACATAAAAAAGATTTTGTCATAATAAACTGAGGTGTTCAGTGATGTGCTATGCTTTTTGTTTCAATTTACTTTAAGTATTTTTTATTATTGTACTTGTTACAATATATTTTAATAACTGTGTGATTTTATGTTTTTACTTTAGTAGAATGTAGATTATACTTATTTTACTTTGTTTTAAAGTGCACTGCATAGGCCATACAGTGCTGTTAGATACAGATGTAGGTAAGTAGGTAGCTAGATTGATAGATGGATGGATAGATAGATAGATATGAAAAGTAGATAGATAGATAGACAGACAGACAGACTGATTGATTGATTGATTGATTGAGATATATGTAATTAAAAGAACAATAGTCCCTGAGGGCCTGGGTTTGAATTATGGACTGGAATTTGAACAGTGGTATTGAACATGAAGTAGTTATCAAAATAAAAAGAGCAGGGAGCCTCACATTGGGCAGAAGCAGTGTGGGTCACAGTGGGTAATGTATGACAAGCCTTAATTACAATAGAAAGTGCATTAGCTGTGTAGAAGAGCGGCGTGGCAACCTACTTCCTAAAACTTACACGTGTCGTGTAAAAATATGTTTCATTTACATTTATATAAAAGTGATCTAGAAATACAATCAACCAAATCAGAAAAAAGTTGGTACAGTGTGTAAAATGTATATTTAAAAAAGTGTCATCTTGAAGGAATTCATGTTGCACTAAAATCTCAATGTACTTTTCTGCATTAATTCTGATGTTGCAGAACTGAAAATGGCCTTTTTCTGATTTGGGATTGTATCAATTGCCTGTTAGTATCGTAGTGGAACTTGCACACATATACACAATACAAGATTTTAGTTCCTTATTTCTTTAGTTAGAGAATTAAGTTAATGAAATTAAAATAAAAAAATAAAACAAAACTACCTCTCTCCTGGATGGAGCCCTATTATTTACACCAGACAGCCATGTAGAAATGATAGTGATGCATACAGCTTATTTGAAACCAACCATTAACTTGTGTGTTACCTGTTTTCCTAAGACAGCAAAATAGCACATTTTTCATTTGTATAGTGGAGAATAATGGGCTAATGAAGCAGATTTGTTTTGTAAATTTTGGTTGCCTTTGTTGAAAATATAATGAATACACAACCATAAAATAAAAGATAACTGCTTGTATTTACATAACATGTTGCATAGGGTGTTTTTGCTGCCTATATTTAAAACCTTTCTAAAAGCTTGAATAACAGTGGGATGGCCTAATGAGAACTGAAAAATGTGCTCAGAGGAAGCAGCTGGAAGCAAAATTACAAGTGAAAATGCAGGATCAGCAAATCAACTACTTCCTATTTTGATGTCACATGTAGTAGAAATTTTGATGAACATCACCTTGGCAAGCTTAGAAAAGTCTTGCGCAACTTGATTGAATTGAAATGAAACATAGTGTTGTTGTGCCAAAATCTATCAGGTCTTTATGGCTTATCTCACTTGGCTTTATTTTCCTTTGTCAAATGTTAATCAAGCTAATGAATTAAGTTCTTACTGTGCATGATCTGTTTTTTTTTACCAGAGCATTCATGTTTGATCAGAAGAGCACAAAGTGTCATCTACTCAACTTTGATAGCCTCACAATGGGCATCCGCACTGAGAGCGACTTCAACTTTGACCTGTATGAGAAAAAAGGTACACAAGCTTCCTTGCATTACAGTTGCTGTGATTTGACCAGGAATTTAGGTCCATATGGTTTGATTAGTAACATACATCTGGTCTCTGTTTTCCATGGTTTTTTTTTTGACCAAACACTATTCTTACTTTATGTGACTGGTTTGAAGCCTTGGAATTTTTGTTTGTGTGTGTGTATGTGTGTGTTGAAAGCAAGATGAAAGCAACTTGACCTGTATACACACTGGCTTTAACACACAGGAGCTGCTCTTGTGATCACATTGCATACAAAATCAGCAAATTTGTGTTTTGCAAAGTTCAGTGCAATCACAAGTGGACACAGTCAACAGACATCCATGACCAGAACTCGTGCACAATTCAGGGTGCTTGTGCACAATTCAGGGTGAAAATCTGTCTGCACCCATAATCATAAAATGTGTGTTATTTGATAGCGGTAAACAAACTTTTAACCATACGTAGAGGGGACTGATAGTTTTAGACCTAATGAAAATGCTTCTGTTTTGTATGATGAACTGAAATAAGGATTGATGAGAGCCAGTTACATTAAATTAACTATATTTATCTGTGATGGCAGGTGAATGCCATAAACAGACATTAACCACACTAGCTAAACAAACAACAAAATTAGAAAAATACCATTATAAAAACCGTGTAACTATAACCACCTCATTAGCCATATAGTCTGGTGTTATAATTCTTGAGAATAATATATAATAAACAGGCATGTCAAAACCCTCAGTGCATGCTGGGAGCCACAGAAAATGCCAAGCCCACCTAATTGCTGACGAGGGAATGGCACTGCCACCGTAATGAAAAATAATAAAATTAAATGGGAGGGAAAACAACATAGTACTACACAAAGACATACAACTCACATTTAGACATACAACTGTCTAATATTATAGTCTACCACCAAAGTGACCTGGGTTGGAATCCAAATGAATATGATTTGTATTTTGTTGTAGACTTTATCAGAGAGTGCATTATCGGCACGGGACTGAATTACAAAGGGAGGAGATCCGTGACGGAAAGTGGTGTAGAGTGCCAGAACTGGGATTTGAACACACCACATGAACATCGGTAAGATTAAACAATCCTTTCTGTCTTACTTCAAACACCATCAAGCTATAGTCATTTCATTACTTTCTCTTAATTGCTTAATTACTGTGACTCCTTTTCTGAGGACACAAGGGCAGAAGATCAGGGCTGCTTAACAAAAGCTACATGTAAAAAAATCTTGTTTTTTATTTATTTATGTATTTTTGCTTGTTTTAATGTGAACTTTCACAGTTTGACCATAAAGTTCACAGTTCAACTATGAATTGATGGTAATTTGGCCACTTCATGGTTTCACTGTTAATTTTCATAGTACAATTGTAAACTTGATTGACGATCAACTGACCTTAAAATATTTTGACCATATAATACCACTTCATAATATCACTTCATGGTTCTACTGTCAAAATTCATAGTACATTTTTCCTGAGTACAGTGACAAAGAATTACAAAAAAGGATCAACACAAATAAGCATATTACTGGTCATAAATGTAACATGCTTAAATATTTACATTTCACACATTAGAACATTTGCATTTCACACAAGAAAGGACCCAGGCCGCTCCACCCTGGGATTGAACACTTGACCTCCTTACTGTGAGGCAGCAGTGCTACCGACCAAGCCACCGTGCTGCCTTTCTACTTTCTGAAATTATTTTATCATGGTATTTTGATAGTTGGTAATCTACTCAAGACATAAACAGGACAAATCAAATTCATGACAAACCATATGATGGTCTTCTCGATTTCTTAGCAGGTTACCATTCTTGTACACATCCGTTGCTAGAAAACTATTTTGATACCCATAATCAACAAGAAAATCTGATCTACAATCATTCTGTTTGATTGGATGTTCTCTCTTTATGTGTACTAAATGTGTACTTTCACAATGCCAAAGTTATTGTTCATTGCAGTTTGTAAAATCTGCACCACTACAAATTTAAGTTAAATAAATTAAGTTACTTCAAAAGGTCAACACAGAAGCTGTGTTACTATTATTGATCAAATGAATTCCACTGAGCAGATCAAGTTTCTCTTTGGTTTTATTTTCTGGAATTAAGCTGACTGAAAAGGAATGTTAAGGAAGTTGACCTCAAGTGTGTTTGATAATCAAAGTGTAGACCTGCATATGTTGTGTTTTAGCTGCTGGTGTGATGGTCAATTAGCAATAAGATAGGAATTTCATGTAGCTAACTCAAGTGGCCTTGCTGATCTTGCTGGTAAAGCTAGACAGCATACCAGTACTCAGAACAGAACATATGCTGGTCTTTGATATTTTTGCTGTTAAAAAAAAGATTTTGAGCAAAATGGAAATTAAAGAATTAGTTAGATCTGGTGTTACCAGATCTAAATAGAGTTCAGTATATAGAGAATCAGTTTAGCAGGCATACAATTAAGCTTCAGTCTAGGACAGGTTTGCTTGGAGGTATTGGTTAATGAGCTACATTTTGGAATACTTGTGTACAATTCATATCCGAGCCATATTCTGTTTTATCATTGTACAAGTACATCAAGATTCAGTACGCACTTCTCTGCTGAGTTACCTAGTGGTCAGAAGTGAATAAGAAAAAAAGGCTAACCTTTTAAAATCCATGTGCCCAGACCCAATTTAGCATCCAGTTCTCATTACCTCATCTCATCTTAATAGATACATGTTTTATAACAAAACAAAATCAGCTGTATTTATTTCAATTGATTATTTTATATTTATTGAGGGCCTGGTTGATATTTAATAATGTAATAATAAATTAATTTGTCCTTCAACACTGATTTCAAGTGTGCTAAACTGTGTAAAACCTGGCCAATTATGCAAGACTCACAGTACACTGAGTATAAACAATAATAAACAGACCAGGCTTGAAACTCGAGTGTGAACAAGTGTGTCTCAATTGCATGTACTGTATAATAAAGACTTCTAATGATAACAGGCTTGAGCTTCTAAGCTGGAAGTGTTATTGTGGAGGGCCTGCAAAATGGGGGAGTTTGAGAAAAAGCAGCACAAGGCTCAGATAAGATAGCTAATGTGAGAGGTTCATTTGCCAAGAGTTCATTATAGTGGCATGGGTTCATTAAGGATGCTGAAACAGCTTGGAGCCGTTGGATGGCTGCCTTTCGTTTACTTGCGACGATGAGACTATCCGAGCGCCTGTTTTTATGCCAAGAAAGCTATATGTCTCAGCTCTTCATAAAGCTGCCGACACATGAAAACATCATTACCTTGAAAAGACCTTGAGTTTTTTCTTGGTTCATCTCTCTCCCACATCCTTTTTTTCTCATAATGGACTGCAGTGCAGTTAAGAAACTGCTTTGAAATGACCCCTGAAAGACTTTTTTTCTAAAGGTTTTGGATCTGGATATTGGATTTGCCGTTATGCACAGAGTTTCTGATAATAGTGAGCATGTTTTGTGCAGACCCTATAGGCATAAAGATTCACACACCTCCACTATGAGAATCACTGGTACCCTGGTATTCTGTTGTTAACCTTTGCTTTCTTAAGCAGGTATTCTAAAGTCTGCATCTTTGACCCTAATTTACTAAAGGTTTGCTGGTGCAGATTTTATACGTCTGAGAAAATGTGGCCACATTGATTTACTTGCAGAGCATGTGTAAGATTTGATATGTATGTTCTGATTTTTTTTGCCTTAGTACAACCCCAAAACAGAAAAAGTTATAATGCGGACGATATGGAAAATGCAAATTAAAAAAAAGATAATACTAACTAAGTAAGTAAATAAATAAGACACTGTGCCTTAAACTGACCTTTGGTTAATTTTAGACAGTATAAACCAAATATATTGTATGTTTTGAATGATAAATGTATTTCAAGTAATCGGCAGAGGATCCAGTTTGTCAGTAAATGCATGAGAAATTTAAAGGCATGTATAGAAATAATGTTCATCAAATAAAGTTTGGAAGGGATTTACACATTTATTGCACTACAATTCAGAATTGGGGGAATCAGAAAAAAATTCAGTGCATAAAGAGCAAGGTCACAAGCCTAAACTGATGACTAAACTGAGAACTGTCATTTTTCAATAGCTCTTACAACCGCATGGACTAACATTTATTTTCAAAAAAACATTTTCAACAATTGTAAACTACAATTAGGAATAGGTCTGATCATGTCATTTCTATTGGGAACAATTACAGCAATTACTACAAGCAAGAAAACATTATGACATGTACTGCAGTTCCCGTCGGGGTCAATAAACTCTTATCTAATCTTATATTGTTGCTAATGTACCATCATTTTTAATTTAGAGACAATACATCCAAATAAATAAATATTCACTCATCTTGCTTACATAAGCAGATTTACCCAATTTAGTACAGTACTAAATAATTTCAATAGATTGTCAGTACAAACCTTTTGTCTATTAATCCTAACGGCAGGTCAGTTCTTAGGATAGCCCAAATAACTTTGTGATGTATGAAGTACAGTCACATGTTAAGTTTGTGAAGAGAGAGAGGGAGAGAAAGAGAGAGAGAGAGAGAGACTGACCTGAGTGTCTCAGTCTCATTTGATCTAAACCTGCTTTATTGTTTTCTGATTTACTGTTCTGAGTGGGAATGTGTAGGAGGACTGAAGGACTGAAGTAGGTGACGCTGCTATCTCAGATAGTTGTCTGTCTTTTTTCTTGCTATTTGTCTTGTTCTTCTTTCATTTACAGAGGAAATCTTTTTTCCCTTACAGACACAAAGACAAGAGTCTCGGTAGCACAGCTGTTTGTTATTTCCTGAATATACAGATGAAAAGATAGCATCCCCTGGGTTTATGCTCATTCTTTATTCTTTTACCTATCAAACCCTCAGCTTTTTACCTCAGCGACACAAGCAGAGAGACCTGCAGGGAAACTTGTGCCGGAATCCAGACAACAGCTCTACAGGACCATGGTGTTTTACTAAGAACCCCAGCATACGCTACCAAAACTGCAACATTCCCCAGTGTTCGGAGGGTAAGCTGCAGTCTGCACTTTATCTTTAAAGCAACTGGCAAACAAGTGTAACTCCACACTATTTCTATCAGTGATTCTACTCAAAAGAAAACAGGGGTTATAGGAAAAGAAATTGTAATAACCAGGGTGTTGTAATTATTCTGTGATTAAACTGATTTTCTGCAAACCTAAAAAAAAGCTGAAAGGGCTCGCTCAAAGTACACTTATATTATGGAAACTAGGCAACAGTATTTAGGATACAGTTGTTTACATGCGGTAGAACTCCACAACAGGTTAGTCTCTGCCTAGACTCTGCCTCTCCAAAGTAGATGCCTAACCAGAGACCTTCTCTGTCTGTGATACTATTACATGTAACCCATTACTTGTTACATATAATTTGCATTTAGAATTAAGTTATTCCTACATTTTTTAAGCACGAGGCACACAGTGGAAAAAATGCAAGTTCTGCACAGGGAACACACAAATATATTATTTAGAGATGGCAAATATATATATATATATATATATATATA